>NW_010729084.1:8672635-8682659 GCF_000365185.1 Nelumbo nucifera
GGATCAGCTTTCCTAGTAGGATTAGTTTTATTCTATCTTATCTAGGATTAGTTTTATTTTAAACTTATCTTTTATTGCCATGTAAGCATTAAAGTTCTTTTACAATTAGGAGACTATGTATATAAATTAAGGAGTGGGGCGGCTGTTTTAAATACACCAGCCACTCTCTTCTTTCTAAAACCTCTCCACAAGTTCTCCCTCTTCATCTCTCTTCTTTTCTTCTCATCTTCTCTCTTCCTTTCTTTATTTTCTGTTCAAAACCTAAGAGATATTTGTAGTCTTGTACGACTACTATGACCAATGATTGCACCAGTCAGGAGTGACTTGCTACAGAAGACTCTAAAAGAGCAAGGGGAAGACAAAAGAAAACATAGGCTAAAATGGTAAGAAATGATAAGGACTTACAATTTGTCAGAAAACATTGCTCTTGATTGAGCACAGTGGCGGGAAAGGATCCATGCAACTAGTGTTAAATGGACACAGACATGGGAGTAAGAATCCAACATGTGTCCAAGAATCTGGCCGGCAATAAGAGAAAACATGAAATTATGGAAACATTATAGAAAATTATGTAGTATTAAAATGGTTCATATTTTTTGAATTCTAACATTATATACCTACAAAAAGGGATCTAAAATGTTGCCTCTGTTACCAAGCAAGACAGAACACAATTGTTTAGAGGGATAATTTCTGAGGAGAATAAAGGTTAGTATAATGTAATTGGAAGGGAAGATCCATGGGTTAGGTTGCAATCTAGTTTAAATGGTGGGATGAGAGCAACAATTCTAGTGTATACCACAAATTCTTTTCACAAAGTTAATAACGAAAGTTGCAATAAGCAATCAAAAAAAGGGAGGACCTTGGAATAATCTCAACAGGTGATGAGATGGCAGAAGGTTGACTAAGATTGTTCGTCCATGTACATAAATGATCAATAACAGCATCAGTAGGAGTGATTTAGTGCAAGTAGAAAACTATAAAATCAAAAGGGAAGGGCAAAGAAGACATGGGATGAGGTAGTAGAAAATGATATGGCTTCAATTTGAAAAAGGACATGGATCTTTGCCCAAAAAAAGAGGAAAAGTAATGTGGAGAGCCACAAGAGCAGCTATTTTGTGGTTGATCTGGGAGGAGAGGAATAACAGGGTTTTAAAGGGCAGAGAAAATCAGTGTCTACCTTAATTGAAGGTATTCAATTAAGAATTTTTCATTGGATCAAAGCTTTGTGAATCTTTAATGATTACACCGTGGATGACTTTTTTAGGGGATGAGGAATAATAGTGGCTTCCCCTCTTCAGAAAGAAACAGTGCAAGAGGAATGAGTTCAACTTGGAAATAACAGATTTAAGCTGAATTTTTATAGCAGCTCCATTGGAAACCCAGATTCTTCGGGTATAGGAGTTCTCAGAGATGGTAGGGCTGTGGTTGTGGCACTTTTTTCTGGTCTAATAGGGGTTTCAAATTCTTGCAGAACTCTGCCCTTCTGCAATGTTTAAAGTTAGCAAAGCGCCTAAGCTTGAGATGGATGGCCATCATCAGTAACAGGCTTTGGCTCTACAGACAACAAATAAGGGAAGTAAGAAGGCTAGCAGGTGAGGTTGAGGCTAAGTTTAAATGGATCAACAAGTCAGCAAATTCAAGGGGTGTACAGGGCACAGTTGTTATAAGCTAACCTAATTTCTTAATGGGGCTTGGCTCGGTTTAGGAGCCTTGTACGCATTTGTTCTGCATCTTTAATGATATTTATGGTTATCTATCAAAAAAAAGACATGTCTCTTGATAGAGTACAGTGGCGTGATTCTAAGTTGAGCCCAAATAGTTGGAATTAAAGCTTTGTTGAATTGACTACGTGAGTTGAGATGAATTGCAATAAGTTAGCCTTGTAATTCTATCTTCTGTTTTGATGTGTATTGTTTTGTTTGGAAGGCGATTCATGTTCTTTGGATTTTCCAGGGGTAAGGTATTGAATTCCCTCCCTTTTTTTTGTTATTTTGATGAATAATAGAAACTGAGGTGGCCCCTCTGCTTGGAGTAAATTTTTGGGGCTCAGAAAAGAGGGAAAATGGACTTAGAAGTTTCAGATTTAACCTGATGAGAATGTATAGCGAGTCCTAGTTGCCATAGGAAGCCCATAGAGCATGCTTCTTGTATACCCTTTAAGGACTCTGAGCAAGAAAAGGGAAAAAAAGAAAGGAAAAACTGGGGGCAGAGCTCCTGTTTCACCATAAGAAAGCAGCAGCAAAATCAAATATCCAGTGTTTAGGAAACCAGACTGAACTGGTTGAACTGTGACCCAGGCCTGTATCCAGTTCGGTCATATCCTAGAAAATGGATTAGGTAAAAAACCGTCCAAAACTGGCTGACTGACCAGTTTAACTGGAAAACCAGTGAACCAGTCCCAGTTTCCTAAAACCTCCCAGGTCTGAATGTGGAATTTTCAAAATGCAAATGACAAGATTCGAACCCATTACCTTTTTTCCATACATATTGTCTTGTTATCATTAATCCACCTCATTATTCGAACCCATGTACGTATTGCATTAATACACATGTATTTCAAAGAAGATATGAGTTAGAAGGTTTGAACCCAAGTCAATTACTTTAAAAATTAAAGAACTAACCATCTATCCACCACATTCAAATATAACATTATTTGTACAATATATTACTAATAGTATTTATGTGACCCATGGTATATATATGTATATGCCATGTCATCATGGTTCGCCCTCCAATTTGGTTGTGGTTGAACCACTGACCCATGAAACTCTCTCCTTTCCTGTTTTTTGTTGTGAAGATATATCTTGATGTACATTATTAGTATAGCCCTTGTTGTATAGTAACAATATTCTCATTATTTTATTTGTTTCTTTTATCTTTCTGCCCTATAAGGGCATTCTTGTAACTGTACATATCTTTCATATCTTTTAATATAAAAGGGACTCTTTGGGGTGGGGGTCGACTATTCTTGACACCCCTAAATCTGTTCTCTCTCTTGTTCTCAGTTCGGTTCACATGGTATCAGAGCAGGTTGCTCTTTGATCCATTTCTCCTTTTTTTTCTTGATCAGTTAGAACTTTTATCACTGCCGATTAGTTTTGGACTGTTTTTATCTTTCTAGGAACCATTTTTCTGAACTCTGTGCACCTAGCAAGAGAGATTTCATTGGATCTCTCTCGTTTGACATCAGTTTGCAGTAAGATTTGAAAGGAATTGTCGCCTAGCCCTCCTCAGCATATTCTGAAGTTTTCATTGAGATCCGTGAAGTTTCGAGAGAGATCTATACATCTCTTCTGGGCGGCTGCGTCTAGACTTTCCTTTTCTGGACTGTGTATCCAGTTTTCTTCTATTGCTGGATCTTGGACAATCTCTGGTGACAGTAAGGGGTTTCTTTTCTTAGTTTTTGACTTTCTTGGATTCGATTACTACTTATCTTGCTTGCTTTGATCAGTTTTTACTTCAGTCTAGTTCTTTTGGACTATTGCTGAACCCTATTTTTGCTATTTTATGCTGTAATGTCTTCAGCCAGAGGGTATATTATTCCTGTGAAGATGAATGGACAGAATTATGGGATGTGGAAGTTCCATTTTGATTTTTATGTTGAAGGGAAAGGTTTGGAAGGACACTTGAATGGGACTGTTACTAAACCAACTGAGACTGAGGTCAAAGCCTTACAACAATGGAAACTGGATAACGGCAAGCTTGTTTCTTGGATCCTTAGTTCTATTGATTATCATATTTCTATACCTATGAGAAGATTGAAAACAGCCTATGAAATGTATTTGTATCTAGAGAAAGTTTATCAACAGTCCAATATATCTAAACAGTATTGTTGAGCAGGAGACCAAGAAGAAGAAGAAAAGAAGAAGGAGAAAAGAAGAAGAAAAGAAGGAGAAGAGGAAGAAGAATAAAAGGCAACTGAGTTAAGGCCTCAACAAAACTTAGCTTCAGTCGAGTGAAGCTTTCTATTTATACTATTCTGGCCGTACATAACAATATGTCTACAGAATTATGAAAATACCCCTGTGGGTACAAAGCACAAACACTTGTTAACAAGTATCAAATAGAATCAGAGATATTTGCCTACAGTCAAGGAGATAGAAGGACACAAGAATATTATTCAGGTTTTCTTGATTTGTGGGCTGAATACGAAATTGTCCATACTGATCCCTCGGACTCAGCGGAATGTGTGAAATATCTCTAGAAACACTTTGAGAAGAGGAAGGTAACTCGGTTTTTTATGAGGCTTAAACTTGAATATTAGATAATCAGGTCCAATATTCTGAGTAGGGGAACGCTTCCAGATCTGGATTCTATTTTAGGGGAGTTACTGAGGGAAGAGACTAGGCTTCTCACTGCTGCCGGATTTGATGGAAAGATGACTGAAGTAAGGGCTGAAACAGCTTTTGTTGCTCATGGAGGTAAGAAGTCAACCTCCAAGGACTTCTCCAAAACCCAATATTATGAATGTAAGGGTTTTGGACACATTGCCTCTCACTGTAAGAAGAATGTGTGCACCTATTGCAAGCAACATGGTCACATCATTCTAAATTGTCCAATCCGACCAGCTAAGGGTTCTCAGAAAAAGTCTCAACCCTGGGCCTATCAGGTAACATATAGACAAGCAACTGACACTGTGTCCACCAATGGTGATTCTTCAATGAAAAGTGATTCAACTGGTGCTATGGATGAAGAAAAGGTTACGGCAATTGGTATCCTCTGCTATTTCCTCTGCTTTCTCTGCTATTGGCTTGTCTGATAAGTTCTTTGCATATTGTTCTTCCCCTTCACATGCTTGGATTATAGATTCAGGTGCCACCAATCATATGACAGGAGCCTACCTCAATCGCCCAAATCCATCTACTGAGACTCACCATAAACACATTATTACTGTCAACGGTGAAAAATTAGACATTATTGGTAGTAATGACTTATCCCTTAAACTGTCACCCACTAGATCCTTCCCTCTCGACAAAACCCTCTTAGTACCCAACCTTACTACTAATATGGTTTTTGTTGGTCAACTTGTTGATGAAGGAAATGTTCTCACCTTTTCTCATGATGGTTGCTTGATATAGGACCGATACACTAGGAAGGTGAAAAAGAAGGGAATAGGTTGGGCCGTTTGTTTGTGCTGGAGTTTGAGAAGTCTTAACCAGGAGCATCCTCGGCTTTTCTAAGTTCTTCTGTGTCTGATTCTCTGTTGAGTTATATAAATAATGTTTGGGATTTATGGCATAAACGATTGGGTCATCCATATTCTCAAAAATGGAAGTTTTTGTTTAACACCGGTTTAGTTAAGAATAAAATTCCTCCTGTTCATACTTTTGATGTGCTTGTTGTTTGAGTAAAAGTCATATTTTACCTTTTCTTCACACTTCTAAACATGCCACTAAACCTTTTGAGATAATACATAGTGATGTTTGGTTTGCTTCTATTACTTCACGATTGGGATACAAATACTTCGTATTGTTTATAGATGATTGTACTAGATACACTTGGATTTATTTTTTACGGCACAAATTAGAAGTCTTTGCTACATTTAAATTATTCCATACTATGGTGCAAACTCGCTTCAAGTGTAATGTGAGTATCTTCCGTTCAAATTCAGGGGGAGAATATAGGGACGGAGACTTTTAGGCCTACTCAATGCAGCTGCCCAAACACTCCACAACAAAGTGGTGTGGCTGAGCGGAAGAATGGACATATCCTTAGTGTTGTGCGGACATTAATATAGGAATCCCACACTCCAACTTCATTTTGGGTAGAAGCAACCAGTACAACTATGTATTTGATCAACTATCTTCCTTCCTCTGTTCTCGGCAACACTTCTCCCTTCCAAAAACTTTTTGGTCATTCCCCAGATTTCTCCAGTCTTCATGTTTTTGGTTGCCTTTGTTTTGTACATCTTCCTATTCGTGAACGTTCTAAATTAACTGCTCAATCTGCTATGTGTGCCTTTGTGGGATATAGTCCTAACCACAAAGGATTCTTGCGTTATGACCCTGCTATTTGTCGTATTCGGATTTCACGGAATGTTGTGTTTCTTGAACATGTTTCCTTCTTTGCTGGAATTGCTAGACTGTCTACTCCTTCTACCTCTGTTTTGTAGGACTTTGATTCAACTAACACTCCTACTTCCTTGATTGAGAGAGATCTTCCCGTCTTCACCCGCAAGCGGCCACATGTCCTAGTTCCTGTGCCTACAACCCCCCTTCCACCCGGTTTTGAGCATCCTCCTTTTGCACCTTCTGTAAGTGACACTTCGCCCCAAGACCCTCCTATTTCAAATGGTAGTTCTGCTTTTCCACTTTGTCGTTCTATTCGTATTTCTCGACCTCCTAACCGATGTGTTTTCCTTCAAACAATAGTTCCTTTTCTGTTGTACTTTCTTCCAGAGATATTCCTAGATCTTATAAGCAAGCCATTAGAAGTCCTCAATGGAAAGAAGCCATGGATGCCGAAATTCAAGCCCTCCATGAGAATGATACTTGGGATCTTGTGCCTGCTCCTCCAGATGCTTCTACTGTTGGAAGCCGTTGGGTCTATACAATCAAACTGAAGTCGGATTGTTCCCTTGATCGATATAAGGCTTGGTTAGTTGCCCAAGGATACAGTCAAGAATATGGGATTGATCCATATCTACTCGGTTAGTTCCCTTGATCCATATCTGCTGTTAATTCCTGGACTATCTACCAACTAGATGTGAAGAATGCTTTTCTTCATGGTCAACTGAAGGAGACATTCTACATGAAGCCTCCACTTGGACATTGCAGTGATTCTTCACGTGTCTGTCGCCTAAAGAAATCCCTATATGGTCTGAAGTAGGCACCCAGGGTTTGGTTTGAGCGCTTTCGAGATGTTATTGTAGCCGGGTATAACCAGAGTTCCTTTGATTACTATTGTATGTTGATGACATGCTTTTAACTGGGGATGATCATGATGACATTTGTGAGCTGAAGTCCTTACTTCATAACTCCTTTCACATGAAGGACATGGGTCCCCTTATTTCTTGGGCTTGGAAGTCCATCGTAGCAGTCGAGGGTATTTCATTTGTTAGCAAAAATATGCCTCTGATCTCGTCAAACTAGTTGGAATTACTGATGAGAAACATGTAGATACCCCTTTGGAGTTGAATGTCAAGTTGTCTAAATCTAAAGGCCTAATTCTTCTTGATGCTACTTTGTACCTTCAGCTTGTTGGTTCTCTGATCTATCTAACTATGACTTGGCCTAATATTTCACATGTTGTTCAGGTCGTTAGTTAATTTGTTTCTGCCCTTCGGCAACCTCATATGAGTGTTGTTTTCCGCATCATCCGTTATGTTAGAGACAACTTCTCAGGGACTGTTTTTCTCTTCCTCATCATCCATACAATTGAGAGTTTTTGCTGATGCAAACTGGGCTGGTTGTCCTGATACTCGCCGATCCACTACTGGGTGGTGCGTCTTCATGGGGACTCTCTCATCTCCTGGAAGTGTAAGAAATAGCAAACTATCTCTAAGTCTTCTACTGAAGCTAAGTATAGAGCCATGTCTTCTGCCTGTAGTGAGATTGTTTGGTTGAAGTCTCTCTTCATGGATCTTGGTACTCAACTTCCTACTCCTATCCCTCTATATGCCGACAATACAAGTGCTATCAAGATTGCATCCAATCCTGTCTTCCATGAGAGGACTAAACATATCTAGGTGAACTGTCACTTTATTAGAGACCTCATTGCTGGCTCTACATCTCTTCCTTATGTAACCTCTCACATGCAGATTGCTGACATCTTCACCAAAGCCATGACTAAGAGTCGACACCTCGTTCTTATGGGCAAACTGATGCTGATGTCTACGCATCAGTTTGAGGGGGAGTGTGAATATATATCTTGATGTACATTATTAGTATAGCCCTTGTTATACAATAACAATATTCTCATTATTTTATTTGTTTCTTTTATCTTTCAGCCCTATAAGGGAATTATTGTAATTGTACATATCTTTCATATCTTTTAATATAAAAGGGACTCTTTGGAGTGGGGGTCGACTATTCTTGATACCCCTAAATCTGTTCTCTCTTGTTCTCAATTCAGTTCACATTTGTCTGGTCTGGTTCTCTAAACATTGCAAATATCAGTCTGTTCTATAAAAAACTAAAAGAAGATTATTGAAATGTCCATAGTCATTATTTATGAGGAAAATAAAAAAAAAAACACAGGTTGATACCTTGGGTCTGGGTGTCTGGCCAGAGAAGGGGAGGGGGGCCAATAGATCATCCATCAAGTTTCCATCCCTTGTGCAAAACCACCTGCAATGCCATATCTCAGTTGGGGCCTTCCACTTGCAACTCAGGAGATCACTAGGTGTAGGGGAGTTGTGGCTGAGAGATGTAAAGATAACAAATGAAGGAAAGTCTAAAATTCTAAGTTTAGTGGTGGATACAATGAAGGGACGAAATTAGTCAAAACCCTCATTTTGAGAATAGTGAGGTACAATGACCTGACAGGGTGGATCATCTTAAACTCGATCTGACCAGAATCTAACATGGGGAAAGGGTTGGAGAACCAAACTAGATGCATCAAAGCACCTCACAAATTGTTCCATTAGGGACGAGGCAGCACAAGGTTTAGATCTCTAGTGGTTTGGGTCCTTGGTTCAATTACCTTGATTCTGTTAGATGTTGATAGGTTCCCGCTTCTACTCTATTTCCGGTGAGCTGGTTCGAGGGAGCTCGCCCTCCTGATAGGTTCCCGCTTCTCTATATAGTGCATGGCCAGCTAACAACCTGTAACCAACTTTGAGCATCTTACAGACTATGATTGCTTCCCAATACGTGGACGTTGGGTATACACGAACGTAATGGGTGGTGCTATATGCATGATTCATGTGGTGTTCTGGACTGACACTTGGGCCTGTTGGGCCTGGATTGCTTTGCCTGGGTCTTCTCCTCCACTGGCCTTAACATTCCCGCCTCCTTCAAGAATGAACTTGTCCTCAAGGTCAAGGGTGGGAAACTGCTTCTGAAGTTGGTTATAATCCTCCTATGTGGCATTTTCTTGAGGCAAGCCACGCCATACGACCAGAGCCTGCTTATGGACCTTACTGCCCTTGCGAACCCAACGTAAATCCTTGATCACCAAAGGCTCGAACATTACTTCTCCTGCCTCTGTGAATTGCGGAGGAGTGGGGCTGATAACATCGGTGGAAGCCAAGCACGACTTCAGGAGGCTGACATGGAAGATGGGGTGTAACCGGCACTCGACAGGTAAGTGGAGGCGGTAGGCAACAAGCCCAATTCTCTCTGCCACCTGAAATGGGCTGAAGTATCTTGGAGATAGTTTCTAGGATGCCCTCCTCACCAGAGAGGCCTGCTTATACGGTTGGAGTCGTAGATAGACCCAGCCCCCGATAGGGAACTCTAATTTCCGATGCTTCTTGTCATAGGCTAATTTCATTTGTTGTTGGGCTTGTTGTAAATGTAATTTGAGGAGCTTAAGTGTACTGTCTCTCGCCTGTAATTGTGTCTCAACCTTGGCTACCAACGAAGTACCCGACTCATAAGGCAAGATGGAAGGAGGTTCGTAACCGTACAACACCTTAAAGGGAGTCGTTCCGGCTGAAACCTGGAACGTGGTATTATACCAATATTCGGCCCAAGGCAGCCACTAGGCCCACTGCTTGGGTCTATCACCCACAAAACATCTCAGGTATGTCTCCAAGCAATAGTTGACCACTTCAAATTGCCCATCCGTTTGAGGATGGTAACTGGTGGAATGCAACATCTGAACCCCTTGAGCTGTGAAGTATGCCTTCCAAAAAGCACTCATGAAGAGAGGATCCCGATATGTTAAAATGGACTGTGGTGTTCCGTGCATGGTTTAAATTGTCGATGTTGATGGAAATGTCGCTTACCAAAATATAGGACATATGTCGGAAATGTCGAGGGGAAATATTGTAAAAATTAGAGACATTGTGGAAATATTATGAAATATGTGGAAATATGCAAAGACATTTTGTAAAATGATAAAAGGAGCATTAATACAT
>NW_010729084.1:8683199-8785103 GCF_000365185.1 Nelumbo nucifera
ATATTATAAAGTAATTAATTTATTCTTTTGTTTTTATATTTTGTTAATTCTTTTTTATAAATATTTTATTTGAAATATTAAATAGAAATTATTAATGGAATAATCTATATTAATATACTGTATTATATTATTATAATATACTAATATATTATATTTTTAATGTACATTAGTGGACATCCTGTCGACATAATAGGAAAAACTGTATTTTTTTTGGTATTCGGAAATGTCGACCGACATAATGTAATTTTTATATTACCATCCATTTTCATGTCGGTGAGCCTTGACATCAACATATGTCGGGTGACATTAGCGACATTTGAAACCATGGTTCCGTGGAGCTTGGCTACTTCTCGAATGTAAGCCTGGGCCATTGTGGTTGTTGAGTGAGATCGAGAGAGGCTTATAAAGTGAGCATATTTACTCAGTCAGTCCACCACCACCAGCACCACTGATTTCCCTTGGGACATGGGTAACCCAGTTATAAAGTCCATGGTGACAGTCCATGGTGACTTCTTCCCACACCCTCTCCGGAATGGGTAGAGGTTGCAGTAACCCGACTGAAGTCTGGGTGCTATATTTCTGTTGCTGGCAAATAGTACATCGGGCCACAAACTCCTGAACCATTTGTTTCATACCCTTCCAATAGTAGTGGGTTGCCAATCGTTTGTAGGTGCGGAGAGCTCCTGAATGTCCTCCTTGGGCTGAGTTATGGAATAGCCAAAGCAACTCTTGATGATATTTGGATTCTCTCGACACCACCATACAGCCCTTGTAGTAGAGAACTCCATTCTGGACTGTGTACCTTGGGGCCTATGTAGAATCCTCAAGGATCCGGGCCCGAATTTGGGTTAAATTAGGGTCGTCCTGGGCTTCTTGCTTTAGTTGCGTAGATAGTGGGTAATTCGGTCATGACAAGCCCATTATGTGAAAGTTATTAGCTCTGGAGAGTGCATCCACCACCACATTAGAGGGCCCGGTCTTGTATTCAATAGTAAAGTCGAACCCCATTAACTTGTAGGCCCACTTATGTTGGCTAGAGCCCAAAACTCGCTGCTCCAGTAGGTGCTTAATGCTGCGGTGGTCCGTCCTGACAATAAACCTTTGGCCCAGAAGATATGCTCTCCATTTTTGAACTGCCAGAGCAATGGCCATGAGCTCCTTCTCGTAAGTGGACTTAGCTTGAGCTTGTGGAGAAAGAGCCTTGCTGAAGTAGGCCAAGGGTCGGCCCTGCTGCACCAGAACTTCACCTATGCCTTTACCTGAGGCATCAGCCTCCACTATAAACTCCAGATCAAAATCAAGAAGGGCCAATGTAGGTGGGGTGGTTACAGCTTCCTTGAGTGCCTGAAAGGCTTCTTTAGCTTCTTGATCCCACTCGAAGGAGTGCTTCTTCAACAATCATGTGAGAGGAGTGGCAAAAACCCCATATCCTTTAATGAACCAACAGTAATAACCCGTTAACCCAAGGAACCCCCTAGAGCCCGTGGAGAGCTGGGTGCCCAGGAGACCATGCAATTAATCTTCTCTGGGTCGGTGCATACCTGTCCTCCAGAAATGATGTGCCCCAAGTAGCTGATCTGGGTCTATCCAAACGAGCACTTTGAGGGCTTAGCGAACAATTGATGCTGTCGTAGTAGGCTTAACACACACTGCAAATGTTCCAAATGGGAGGCCCAACTTGAACTGTAAACAAGTATATCATTGAAGAAAACAAGGACAAATAGGTGCAGATAAGGTTTGAAAATTCCGTTCATGAGTCTTTGAAATGGGGAGGGGGCATTAGTCAGCCCAAAGGGCATCGCTAGGAACTCAAAATGCCCATCCGAGGTTCTGAACGCAGTTTTGTGGACGTCTTTGGAGTGGTCCCGGATCTGATGGTAGCCTGACCGAAGGTCCACCTTAGAAAAGTATTTAGCTTGGCCCAACTCATCAAATAGCTCTTCAATCAGAGGTATGGGATACCTATCCTTGACCGTGATGTGGTTCAAGGCTCTATAGTCCACACAGAATCTCCAACTACCATCTTTCTTCTTATCAAAATTACTGGGGAGGAAAATGGGCTGCTGCTGGGCCGGATAAAACCTTTGTCTAACAGCTCCGTCACCATATGCTCCACTTCAACTCTCTGGTAATGGGGGTAGCGGTAGGGTTTGACGTTGGCAGGTGGGGCTCCGGGTTGGATGGGAATCTAGTGATCATGGGCTCAAGTGTGTGGCAATGAGGGAAGGTTCTTGGAAAATGTCGGAGTAGGTCTGTAGTAATAGTTGGAACTGTAGGGTCTGGCTTGGGGATGGGCTAGTGTTTCCTGTGAGTGGAGTGACATTGGGCCCAGTGGGCATTGATCCCATGCTCATTAGTAGTGGAATAGAGTCTTGTTGACAGGACTTAAGAACCACCTCCAAACTGTTAGCGGTTATGGGTTGGGCCTTAATCCCCTTTAATGTATAGGAACTCCCCTCATAAGTAAACTGCATTGTCAAATCAGTCCAGTTACACACCACAGGGCCCAACAACTGTAGCCATTGTATGCCCAAGACAACATCTGCCCCTGTGAACTCTAACAGATGTAGATCCACTTTAAATTGGTACCCCTGAATCTTTAATTCTACTGATTTGCACCTCCCATCACAAGTGATTTGGTGGCCATTGGCCACGTTGACTGCAAACGAAGAGACAGGTTCTATCATTAACCCAAGTTGTTTGGCTAATCGGGGAGTAATGAAATTCAGAGAGCTTCCATTGTCACTCAAGACAGCCACTCTCTTCCCTGATATCAGCCCTTGTACTTGCATGGTTCTTGGGGCCTGGTAACCAGCTAGGGCTTGAAGGGATATAACACAGTATTCTATCTCCGGTACCACCTCCATCTGCTGAACCCCCCCAGGTCACCGGTTTGGGTTTCAGATTCATCCTCTCCTTCTACTTGTAGAAGATACACATGTTGGGCCTTACATTTGTGGCCTGGAACGAATTTTTTGTCGCAATTATAGTAGAGGCCTTTCTCCCTGTGGGCCTGCATTTCCGTCCAAGATAGTTTCCGGTAAGGGAGGGTCAGAGCTCCAGTCCTCTTGTAAGGTGGAGCTGGTAAGGGAATTGGCTTGAGGGTAGCGGTGGTTGGGGTTGGAAGTAGAGGCCCAGGTTTCGAATCAGTCTTGGGATAGGGTCCTTTCTGAATTAGGCCCGCCTGAGGCCCAATAGGCCTCCCTAACTTCTTAAGGTGGTCCAATCTCTCCTGAAGCTTAGCCAATCCCACTGCTGCCATCAGGTTGGTCGGCTGCATGGTGTTCACCTCTATTCGGATGTTTTCCCTTAAGCCCCCTATGAAACACCCCACCAGAGCGGCCTCTGGCCAGCCGTGAACCTGGGTGGCCAACCTTTCGAATTCGTTCTGATACTCCCTCACTGTTCCCGTCTGTCTTACCCGAGAGAGTGACTCGTTGAAATTTTCATAACCAGAAGGACCGGACCTCACACATAAGGCTTCAGTTAGGTCTAACCAGGTGGTCTGAGGGTGGGTCTTACGGTACCATTGGTACCACATAATAGCCTCACCATCCATGTGTATGGCGGCAATGGAGACCCTCTGATCTGCTGGGGTCTCATGGAATTCAAAGTAGCATTCGGCCCGATAAATCCAAGGAACGGGATCATCACCTGAGTAAAGAGGAAAATCGATTTTGGCAGCCTTGACTGGAAATGCTCCTCCTCGCCTAACACCGCTGCTGCTAGATCCTTCAACATCCGTGGGTCTGGAAGCTGATGACATCCGTTCGAACTGACCTACCAAAGCTGAGAGGGTCTCTTTGATTTCTCTCAACTCACTAGTAGTCTGCCGCACTTCTCCTTCTGCGCTCGATCCTTTCTTCTGCAGATGAGAACCTGGTGGTTGGCATCGCAGCAAGGCTCTGATACCAGTTGATAGGTTCCCGCTTCTACTATGTTTCCGGTGAGATGGTTCGAGGGAGCTCGCCCTCCTGAAATGGATGGGAGATTGGAGACGAGAGGGAAAGAGAGAGAGAGAGTGAGAGGGAGAGAGAGATAGGGAAAGAAATATCAAGGAATTATTCACTGTTCTTTCATGCATTTGCTGATTGGCCTATATAGTGCATGGCCAGCTAACAACCTGTAACCAACTCTGAGCATCTTACGGACTATGATTGCTTCCCAATATGTGGATGTCGGGTATACACGAATGTAATGGGTGGTGTCATACGTGTGATTCGTGTGGTGTTCTGGGCCGATACTTGGGCCTGTTGGGCCTGAATTGCTCCGCCTGGGTCTTCTCCTCCACTGGGCTTAACAGATGTGAATGCTACTATCATAATGGACTCCTTTCTTGTATCATGTGCAATTTAAATAGGTTCTTATACGTACTATGTTATCTGCTGCTTATTTTTATTTAGTGTTTTTGCTTGTACAAATATACGATCTGGCCAATGGAACAAAGTTTACAGCATTAGTTGCATAAGTTATGAACTATTTTGTTGCTATCTTTTATGTTTTCCCTTCAGTGTTTGATAATGGAAGCAACTAAAGTAATTTGTTTTTTTTCCTCATCTTCCTGTAGTCACTCAACTAATGTATGCATTTTGACTATATGTGAAAATTATAGGCGGTTTTAGCTTTGTATGCTGCAAGACGAACATCAGGAATTGTTGTCAATATTGGTTTCAATGTCACATCCATTGTTCCAAGTGAGTTATTTTGTTTTTTATTGTTGGCTTATATTTTTTGGACATTGATATTTCAATGGATGGTTCAGACTCCATCTAACCTATTAAGATAACAATTTGAATTCTTATATGATCAGTCGCACAGAGTATATGACATGTAAATTTAATAATAAGAGTGTAAATCAGGATACACTTAGAATTGGAAACCAAGAGATAACTCAATGTGACCATTTCCAGTACCTTAGTTCAATAATTCTTCATAACAAGGGAGAGATTAAGGAGGATGTCATCTAGAGAATTAAAGAAGATTGGGAAAATGGAGGGGTGCATCTGCACTTTTTTGTGATAGGAGAATACCACTAAGATTATGGAAAATTCTATAAAACAGTTGGAAGGGCAGCTATGTTGTATGGAGCAGAGTGTTGGGCAGTCAAGAAACGACATGTTCAGGAAATGAGTGTGGAAGAAATGCGAATGCTAAGATGGATGAGTGGAAAAACTAGAAAGGATAGGATCAGGAATGAAGCCATCCGTAGAAACCTAGGAGTAGCTCCAATAAGTGATAAAATGAGTGAGAGTGGGATGGTTTTAAAGACAACAGATTGGCTAGAAGAAGTGATTTGTTACAAGTGGAAGGGGCTAGAAGATCTAGTGGTAGACCAAAAAGGACATGGGCGGTAGTAAGAAATGATTTAAATACTAAGAATTTAATAGTGGATATGGTTTTAAAGACAACAGATTGGCAAAACAGGATTCATGTAGCTGACCCCATATAGTTGGGAGTTGGGACAAGGCATGGATGGTGATGATGATGATGATTAAATTTACTGTTTGTGTGCCATTTATTATTTGGGGTTTGCTTTTCTGTTTTGCTGGTTCTTAACTTTTATTGAGTTGCCTTGGTGGACAGGCATGGTTTTTGGCCTCTCCACCCTTTGAAGGACTAATGTGTTTCACTTCTTTTATTCATTTCAAATATAAACTTTCTTATTGTTCATAAGAAAATTGATATACTATCATGCTGCAGTATGCTGTCTTGTTTCTATGATCTTTAAGACTGATTTAATCTCAACGTGTTTTTTTTTTGAAATTTTTTTGGGGTAATAAAATAAAATTTATTAAAAGGAAAAAAGAAATTACAAAGGAGAGTGACTAGTAGTTGCTTGAAAGAGAAAAGAATAAACAATCTTCAATTCCCACACAAGCACTCCACCCAACTGAACCTCAACAAAAAAACCAGCAGAACCCAGAAGCCCAACAAACGACCAAAAACAGCCCCCATAACAACCACAAACAGCCCAAACCTAACTCAAACTCAAAGACAACACAAACAAAACCACATCAAACCCCACAAGAGTAACACCCTCTCTCAACAAAACCAACACCAAAACCACCCTCAAAAACTATGACCTTTAAACCACTGGACCACTAAAAGCTTCTTGAGGCTTTCTTAATCATTGAAACCTTCTTGTTTGGTCTTAATCCCAAAGAGACCCACTTTTAGTCTAGCAAAAGCCTTTGAAACCAAGACATATTGATGTTTTCTCTGTTTTTTAAGTCTTCTACTTTCCAAAGCATTTTTCCTTGTTGGAGTCGACAGTACAGGGGTATTTTGGTCTTTTGGTTTATCTAGTTAGAAGTGAAAGGTCTGTTTTATTCAAATTTAAGTTATGTGTCCCATCACTTGTAAGGGACAATACTGCCTTTTGTAACTCAACTTATTCATTATAAATACAAAGTGGGTCGGCTAGACAGAGCGACTTTTTCTCTTCTAGCCGAACCCTTCTTCTTCTTCTTCTTTTTCTTCTTCTTCTTCTTCTCCTCATACTTCAAACCAAGAACTGAATAGGATCAAGCTACCTATTTACATGGTATCAAAGCAATAAGAAACCAGTTCTATTTTTTTTCTCATCGCCCTTCATCTTCTTGGGATCGCCGCCAGCCATATCAGTTTTTTTTAATATCTCCTAGACAGATAGGAAGTTCGATAAAGGGCCAAAAAGGAGTGGTCGTTTTTTGTTCTTGGAGGTAAATATGCCTCCGGTTGCTGTGGTGGTGATCGTTGTGGTGGTATACTAGATACCCTCTATTCGATGGTACGAAGAAGGCTAGTTGTGGACAGGTGTGAACAGAAATATCTATTCGACTAGTAGTGGGCTGCGGCTACTTTCTTTTGGTCTGGATATCATTTATGTGGTAGTGTGAATTGATAGGTATGCTTATAAGCTTCTTTTCCTTCTGTTTATACCTGGATGTGTGAGTTGAAAGTAGGGTTTTCGAATGCTGAATTCATGACAGCAGTAGTGTGGTCACATTTATAGTCTGTTGAGTAGTGTGTGGTGTGGTGCTGAATAGTAGAAGGTGACTACTTTGTCTATAATAGTGATATTCCTTTGTGAAGTGAAGTGAACCAGTTAAGATGGCATCATCTGGAGATGAGAGTGACAATAAAACAGGTGTTATGATTTCTCCAGATTACTTAAATGTTCAAATGCCATCTATTAAGTTGAATGGTGAGAACTATGTGCCATGGGTCAAATCTGTGGAAGTGTTTCTAAAAGCCAAGAAAAAGGTAAAACATGTGAGAGAGGAGAAACCCCCTTCCGATTATCTAGGGTTCAATGATTGGGAACAGGAGGATGCACAAATCATGACTTGGTTGTGGAATAGCATGGAACCTAAAATCAGTGTGAATTTTATGCTTCTAGACAGGTAAAGAAATTTGGGACCATGCTAAGAAACTTTATTCTGGCCAAGATAATACCACTAGGGTATATCAGCTTTATCAAGAGTACTTTAATCTGAAGCAAGGTAACCAAAGCTTGGAGGAATACTATGCAAGCATGAGAAATATCCGTAATGAGCTTAATGTATATCATCCTCTGACTCCGGATGTTCAGGTTCAACAACAACAGCGAGAGCAACTTGATGTGACAAGGTTTTTGGTAGGTCTGAAGGCTGAATATGAACCGGTTTGAGCACAAATACTAGGGGGGTCTGCCCTCCCCTTGCTTGAAGAAGTGTTTTCCCACCTTCGGAGGATATCTATTGATTCTACAAAGTCTTCTTCCCTCTCGGACAGATCTGGTTTGGTGGTGACTAGAGGGGGAGGTCGTGGAAATAGAGGTGGTGGCCATGGGTTTCCAGGGAACCGAGGTGGTCCTATGTTTAATCGTTCTAGTGGTCGCAGTGGAGGTTGAGAGTCAGGGGAGGTCGTGGTAGAGGAAGAAGTAATGCAACTAGAAAATGCACATATTGTGGATTAGAGGGGTATACTATTAATTTCTGCTATGATTTACATGGTCCACCCAACACTTGGGCTAACCATGCTGTGACTAGTGGCAGTGGTACAGTTAGTGAAAATAAGAAAACTGATCAGACTCCCTCCACATCTACTGGTGCTTCTGGGAAGGAGATGGTAAGTGTACCATGTGAGGTATATGAGAAGTTCCTTTAGACATCCTCTCAGCAGAACACAGCTACTCTTGCCCATTCAGGTATGGCTTGCTTGGCTTCYAAACCTTCATATTGGATCATTGACTCTAGAGCCTCGGGTCATATGTTTGGGACTCCAAATGTATTTTCTTCACTTTCTCAGTCTTCTACATCCCAAACAGTTTCCCTTGCTAACGGTTCTGCATCTCCCATTTGTGGTGTTGGTGATGTTGATCTTACCTCCTTATCTTTATTATCTGTTTTATATGTTCCTAAGTTCCCTTTTAACCTTATGTCTGTTAGTAGATTAACCAAGTCACTTAATTGTYCYATAACCTTTTATCCCTCTTCTTGTGTGTTTCAGGATCTCAAGACAGGGATGAAGATTGGTGGAGGTTATGAGGCAGGTGGATTGTATTACCTTGATGGTGGTGGCCCGCCAATAGCATTTTAGTTGTCTCTTGCTCCTCTCCAATGGCATTGTAGACTTGGCCATCCATCTCTCAAGGCTCTGAAGTTGCTGGTTCCGTCCTTAAGTCATCTTTCATCGTTGGATTGTGAGTTGTGTCAGCTTGGGAAACACCATAGAGTCTCTTTTAGTCCAAGAGTTAATAGTCGTGTCTTGAGTCCTTTTTCTTTAGTTCATTCTGATGTTTGGGGTCCAAATAAAGTAGTGTCATACAATGGTTATAAGTAATTTGTAATTTTTGTTGATGACTTTTCAAGGATTACATGGCTCTATCTTATGAAAGATCGCAATGTATTGGTCTCTCTTTTTCAAAAATTTTATGCTGAAATACATAGCCAATTTGGAGTTCATATTCAAATTCTTCGCTCCGATAATGCAAAAGAGTACACCTCAACACCATTTCAGCAATACTTAGAGCACCATGGAATAATTCATCAAACTTCTTGTTTCTACACCCCACAACAAAACGGTGTGGCTGAACGGAAAAACCGACACCTACTTGAAATTGCTCAATCCATTATGCCTAATATGAATGTCCCAAAGCGTTTTTGGAGCGATGCTGTCCTAACATCAATTTTCCTCATCAATCAGATGCCCATGTCTATCCTTGGAAGTCAATCCCCTTTCTCAGTTTTGTTTCCCACTCTGTCTCCATTTCCTCTTACCCCGAGAGTCTTTGGGTGTGTTTGTTTTGTTCAAAATTTGGGGCCTGGTTTAGACAAGTTAGATGCATGTGCTACTAAATGCATCTTCCTTGGATACTCTAGGACTCAAAAAGGGTATAAGTGCTATAACCCTAACTCTCATAAGTCATTTGTGCGTTTGGATGTCACTTTCTTTGAATTAGTCCCATTTTCTCGAGTATTGAGGTCCCTTCTCCTTCCCCCGTGGTTCCACTTCCTATTCCAGTTGAGGACCCCCTCCCCCCGCCCTGTGGTTCCTGTTCCTTCCCCTCCCTCTCCCGTGCAGGTTACTACTGAGAAGTCACCAATCCGACAAGTGTATACTCACAGAAGAGCACCAGCCCCTCCTCCAATTCAGTCCTCACTGACAGATCTTTTGGTTGCACCTCCTCCTTCAGACCTTGATCTTCTTAATAAATTGCGGAAAGGTAAACATAGTTTTACATCTCATCCTATTTCTCGTTATGTTTTAGTTACTCACCTTTCTGCTTCCCATCACCATTTTATATCCATGTTATCCTCTGTTTCCACTCCCAAAACTGTCCAGGAAGCTCTTACCTCTCCAGGGTGGCGACAAGCAATGGAAGAGGAATTGTCTGCTTTATAGCACAATCACACGTGGGAACTTACTACTCTCCCTCCTAGTAAGCATGTTGTTGGGTGTAAGTGGGTCTACACAGTGAAGTATCTTCCAGATGACAGTGTGGAACGATTAAAGGCCAGGTTAGTGGCCAGGGGATATTCTCAGTTGTATGGTGTGAACTATATGGAAACATTTTCTCCTATGGCCAAAATTGGCTCAGTTCGGGTATTGATTTCATTAGTAACAATGTATGACTGGCCTCTCTTGCAACTTGACATCAAGAATGCCTTCCTGCGCAGGGACCTAATTGAGGAGGTATATATGGAGCAACCACTAGGGTTTGTTGCTCAGGGGGACGATGGTAAGGTTTGTAGAATTAAAAAGGCAATTTATGGGCTGAAACAATCTCCACGTGTGTGGTTTGGTAGATTCAGTGAAGTAGTGAAGAACTTTGGGATGAAACGGTGTCAGATAGATCATTCTGTGTTCATCCATGACTCAAAAGATGGGAAAATCTTGCTAGTGTTGTATGTGGACGATATTGTCATAACTGGGAGTGACAGTAATGGGATTGACAGGTTGAAGAACTTCCTACAAGATCACTTCAACACGAAAGATTTGGGTAAGCTGAAGTCTTGGGAATAGAAGTTGCAAGGTCAAGGCATGGAATTAACTTATGTCAAAGGAAACGTGTCCTTGACCTGCTTGAAGAAACAAGGCTGTTAGGTGCCAAACCAGCCGAGACACCTATGGAACCAAATGCTAAGTTGAGTGTTGATGCAGGTGAAGAGTTTGATGATCCTAGAAGGTACAGGAGGTTGGTGGGAAAATTGAACTATCTAACTATCACACGACCAGATATATCATTTGCTGTAAGTATGGTGAGTCAGTTTATGCAACATCCTTGGATTCCTCACTGGGAAGCAGTTCTAAGAATTATTAGGTATTTGAAGGGTGCTCCAGGTCGTGGTCTACTATACAAAAGTGGAGGAACTCTTGAGATAGAAGGTACAAATGCTGATTAGGTTGGTTCTATGTCAGACAGGAGATCAACTACAAGATATTGTACCTTCCTTGGTGGCAATCAGGTAACTTGGAAGAGCAAGAAACAAACAGTGGTGGCAAGAAGTAGTGCAAAAGCTGGGTACAAGGCTATGGCTCATACTACATGTGAACTAATATGGTTGAAGAATTTGTTACAAGAGATGGGGTTCTCAGTTGACAGACCCATGAGGTTATACTATGATAATCAAGCTGTTATACATATCTCTTCTAATTCAGTCTTCCATGAAAGAACAAAGCATATTGAAGTCGATTGCCACTTTATAAGAGAAAAAGTGATCAGTGGAGTGATAAATACATCTCATGTGAGCTCAGGAAAATAGTGGGCAAATCTCTTTACAAAGGGGCTGTCTCGGGGCAGAGTAGATTACATATGTGACAAACTGGGACTATATGACATATACTCTCCAGCTTGAGGGGGAGTGTTGGAGTTGACAGTACAGGGGTATTTTGGTCTTTTGGTTTATCTAGTTAGAAGTGAAAGGTCTGTTTTATTCAAATTTAAGTTGTGTCCCATCACTTGTAAGGGACAATACTGTCTTTTGCAACTCAACTTTTTCTCTTCTAGCCAAACCCTTCTTCTCCTCTTCTTCTTCTTCTTCTTCTCCTCCTCCTCATACTTCGAACCTAGAACTGAATAGGATCAAGCTACCTATTTACATTGCTTAACTCCAACGAACAAGAAGGGTTCTCATTACTCCTTTCCAGTTCCAGAACTGGACATCAACCATTCCTGCATCTTCTTCACTATCAGCTTCTTCCGGTCTAGTTGTAGTTAAGTCATTGTAGCCCTCATGAAACAATGGTGTATGCGCTTAAAGATCTCCAACATTCTCCCTTACAGGCATCTTGTAGCGCTCCTCCAACTCTTGAAACAACTTTCTCATAAATGATTCACCTTTCAACGCAAACAAACCCAAGGTTTTACCCACATCTTCTGCCACATCAACCACTTTTTTCAAGCCAATGGCCCTGTCAATACGTGGGTTTCATCAATATAAGATTCCTCCTCGGTTCACTTAAACTCTCAGCTTCATCAGAAGATCTATCATCATCCTGGATTTTTTTTCCTTCTGTTAAAGGTCTTGTTTGATAAGTTTTCTTCCTTATATAAACCTTAGAACAGGAATCAGACAGCATTTTCCTTTTATTTCCTCTCCTTTCTTTATCTCCACCTATTTCTACATATTCAGGGACAACCGTAACAGGGTGGAGCCCCTCTTCTGAGTTTTCCTCTGTCCTTTCCAAGTTGAAAAGTTTTCCAGGATCATCCTAAAATCTGAGAATTGCCCGGCTGCTCTTTGCTTTCTAAGTCCACTACTTTATCCAACTCCAGATCTTTTTCTCCCCCAATCCAAAACAATACCATTGTTTCCTCTCCTTTCTTTAACTCCACCTCTTTTAGCACCTATAGAGTCACCCGAAATAGACTGGGCCCTAGCTTCTGAGAATTCCTGACAGATCATTAAGTCTTCCACATCTTCCCCAAGGGTTGGAAGGTTACTCAGTATCCCTTCTCTTTCCAAAATCACTGAAGCAACCAATTCTGCTTCTTTTTCACCCCTAAAGAGGGTATGTTTCTTTATCTGCCTTTTTTCCATCCTTTACTTCAAAAAAAACTCAAAAGCTTGAAAAGACTTGCCTCTTGTGGCAGTTTTTTTCCGCCAAGGCACATTGATTTCTAAGAATATTCTCAATCAGTTTCTTTTCCGCTTCGAATACACACTTAGAACCAGTCTCTGTCACTCCAGAACTAGAAGAGAAATGTCCATCCTTCGAACTTCTGCTTTTTATTTGCAGGTTTCTCCTTTATCCTTTACTGTCAGAGAGCTCCTCTCTTCCTCTTATTGCTCTTGGACCAAAGCAAGACTGTCTTCATTTGAATAAAGTACTTTGTCACAAAACACTTGTAATCCACTCTAAGTTCTTTTGCAACCCCAACTCTTTAACAGAGCAAAAATAATTACTCGTAAAGAAAACAAAGGGTTAGAGCCCCAACCTGGGCCAAAATTAGAAATAGGCTAAGACCCACTCGGTCCAACCTCACTCACTTCTTTTTCCTTTTTGATCCGTGGTCCTTAAAGATTCTAAAATTGCAACACATCCCCTCATCATCCCCAACCCTTTACCTCCTCTTTGAACCTTCCTCTGCAACTTTTTGGTTTCTGCAAATGTCCAAAACTCCTTAGATCTAACACTACTATCCTCTTTTTGAGCCTCCCTAGCAGCATTTTGAAACTCCTTAATCCAAAATAGTGTCCTCTCCAGCAACAACTAATCTTATTTGAAAAATCTCATCCAAGTAGGACAAATCCAAGAGGGTGGGAGTCACATTCAAATCTTCAGTCAACACTAAAATCCTTGCGAATTAGATGTTCTCCCACCTCCTGTTTCTAAAATCAAATCTCTCAAAAATACCACAAGCATTTCCTAACACAGAAGCCCCCAAATGTCTAACATAGGAGAAACTTGATGTCTCTATTCACCACTCGCCCACTTCTCTATGTCCCTAACATCAGGTTCAAGATGAGCAAACCTACCTACCAAGCAACAACTCAAGAACTCCAACCGATCCTCAACCTTCCCAAGATCTCTCACATAAACTCCTTTTTTCGCCATTGTTCGTTCTTCACTTCACTATTACTCTGTTATTCTCGATCAACTGCTGGGTTTACTGGTTGGCATTGTGAACGTGTGGTAATTTAATTTTGAAAAAGTAATCTTATGTATTTCATTTATAGATCAGAAAGATACATCAGCATCCATGTTCACCAAGGCACTACAATTCTACAAATGGGAATGTACTAAAAGAAACTAACAAGAATTTATATTTGTGAAAAAACATTGTCCACACAAAAAGAGTGAACTATAATTGGATCCCCTTGAACTTGGTATGAACTGACAACCATGAACACAAAATACTTTAGACTTCCCTTATTAGCTCTTCCTTGGAGCTGACTCTATCATCAGGAATATGTACATTCCTCTCACTTCAGATTGTCCAAATCACAACCAAAGTTAAAAGTATCGATACACCCGATATGCACGAACAAGTGTATCAGGTGTTCCGATATCTAACTTTTTTTTTTTTTTTTCAAAATTGCTTCAGGGGGGTCAGTTTTAGGACTGCCTACACCCCTTAGGGAGTTGCAAAGCAAGTGTTGAAATCTAGGTTTTCTTGAAGAAAAGAAAAGAGGAAGAATGTGCTGAGAGGTGTGTGTGTGTGTTACTGTTCACACCCTCAAAAAGCTCTCTATATTTTGAAACAAGAAAATTACAAGGAAGCCCCTACTTGGGCACCCAAATACACAGTATACAAAGAGATGAGGAAAAGACTAAAAACACCATTGCCTAAACATTCTCAAAATGGGATTTTGGGGGCCTGCCGATATGATGTGAAAGTTTGGACCTTGATCACTACTAAGGGGATCATTCCCTAGATAATGCTGCCTCTTTTATTTAATTCCCCTAGGCACCAAGTATGCAGATTATTTGGAGTATGGATTAAAATATCGATTAACTTGATACCCAAAGTTGGGTATTGGTGTGTATTGACACGATTGATTTCCATTTTTTCTTTACTTTTTAAAAAAATTATTGGTGTTAGAGGGATGTCATTTGTCATTCCAAAGCTTTAAAACCTTTAAAAGTCTTTTGTATCAGACTATCAGTGTATCCGTGTGTATTTGGATTCATGATACGGATACAATACACCCAATACGGGGTGTATCGTATCAATATTTTAATCCTTGGTTTGGAGGATGTTTTGCAGTGCCAAAAAAAAATAATAAAAAGGATGATATGAACTTTCTGTGACGTCTGAGCAAGGCACACAGTTGCTGTGTTTAGGCCACTTCTGTATTGGGTGTATCGTATCAATATTTTTAATCCTTGGTTTGGAGGATGCTTTGCAATGCCAAAAAAGAAGAAAAAAGATGATACGAAGTTTCTGTGACATCTGAACAAGGCAAACAGTTGCTGTGTTAAGGCCACTTTTGGGGAGAGTGAGAGAACCCAAATCTTTGTTGTGAGGAAGGGGCTGTTGAAGGAGGGTTCAACTCTCTCTCTCTCTCTCTCTCTCTCTCTCTCTCTCTCTCTCTCTCTCTCTATGTGTGTGTGTGCATGCATGTGTCTGTATGTGTAATTGTGCAGTTCCTGTGCATCGAAGTTTTTTCCCCTTTTTAACAGACATCTCTGTTTTATAACAGTTTTACAAGGTAAAGTGAGGCGTGATGTTGGTGTGGAGGTTGTGGGACAGGGAGCTCTAAAGCTTACAGGATTTCTCAGGGAGAAGATGAAACAGAAGAATATGAACTTTGACTCATTATACACAGTTCGCACACTGAAAGAGGTATCCATGCTTTTTTTTTTTTTTTGAGAAAAGAGGTATTCATACTTTTTGTTTTCACACTTATTCGTGGCCTGTACCTCATGGAATACTCTTTTGTTGTTATCGGCATTCATATATAGAAGGGAAATCTTTAATTGGTCTTACTAGAGGATATTAAATGACCTTTAAAATCTGATCCAGTCCTTGTTTCTTGATGGTTGGAATTTGGAAATAAAGAATTGGTGTATGGAATAACCACATTGGATTGGCTCTATTGTTGGCCTAGGATACTGTAGATTTCACCATTTTTGGAGCTTGCTTGTTTAGCAACTACACAACAATCTTGGAAAAATATCTCTTTTTTTAAAAAGGATCATTATAGTTTTCCAGGTTGTTACCAAGAACTTTAAAATATATTTTGATTTTTTGTATTGCACTTAGGGGTATCAATGGTATTTGAAAATCCGATTTCAAATTCAAATTTTGATATAGTCGAATCGAATTAGGATAATTCGAATATCTAATCGATCGAATTCGGATATCCTATTCATACCAAATAGCTACTCGGATTCGGATTTGGATATGACCTGATTCGATTCAATAAATATCCGAATTCAACCGCTTATTTAATTCTTATATATAATATATAAAATTTTTAAATGTTTTATATAACTTATATATATAATAATTAAATTATATAAATAATCTATATATTTATATACTTTATATAAATAAAATATTTATTTTACCTAAAATAATTAATTAGTCGAATTCGAATCGAGTCAAATATTTGAATATTTAATCAGATTCAAATTTGGATATTGCCTGGTCCGTTTCGAATTCAATCCGTTTACACCCCTAATTGCACTTCCCAATTCCCACTTGTGTAATATGGTACATGTTGTAGATGTTGTGTTTAAAATTTAACAGAGAAGGTCTAAAAGGTATTTTCAAAGATCTTTTCTCCCCATGATCTCTTTCCAACTTTAAAGAGGCAAGGACTACACAAAATCAATGAAGTAAAATTTTTGCTCATTTCCTAGAATAAATGGAGCAAAAAAAATTAAAAGATTGGCTAGAGTGTGATTTCCTTTGTGCTTAGCTGAGGACCATGCTGTAGATGGTTTTCTGTAGGGAACACTATCTACAGTACTAGTAACTAGAAGTGATCTGTTACAAGTTGCTGGGGCTAGAAGAAGATCTCAGGGAAGACCAAAAAGGTCATTGGTTTAAGTAGTGAGAAATGATTTGAAGGCCCATATTTAACAATGGAGATGACACTGAATAGAACAGTGGCAGTACAGGGTTTGTGTAGCTAACTCCAATTGAGATGAGGCTTATTCTCTGTACACATTTGCTGATGAAATGGTTGCTGCACTGGCCCACAGAAACTATGCTATGTTGCTGCTGATTATGAGACAGAGCTATCCAAAGATACAAACGCTTCATTTGAAGTTGCGGGTGAAGGTTGGTTTACCCTCTCAGAAGAGCGCTTCCAAACAGGAGAGATCTTATTCAAGCCACGAATGGGAGGACTGTAAGCCCTTGTCCTGTTACTTTTTTGTCAGTCTTTAGAAGTTATGGTCTAATATTTTGTCTGGTGACACTTTGAGTTATCAAGTTACTTCCATGTGTCCCATTATCTTACTAGGAAAACCTAATAAGTTGTTTCTATGGAGGTTATTTGCAAATGCACTGTGATCTTTATGCATGATCAGGCTTGATTGATGGCAGAAAAGCCAACTAACCCAAAAGTTTTTGTAATGACTTTGAAGCTAAAGTCAGGGAATGACAGAAAAGAATTTACTGAATCCTGCAGAAGCCTATTCCTTTTGTATATGTAACTAAGAAACCTTATTAAAAGGAAGAAGGAAAAGCAGAAATCAAAATCTGACTTCCCTCTGTCAACCTGAAATAGAGAAAATAATAAACCAGAAAAAGAAAATAAATAAATAATAAGACAAAGGTTTGATGTGGTTAAGCTTGATATTGTACATGCACAGGAGACAAGAAAAATGACTATTGAGAAAACTGAAGATACACATGTTCAGCCAACTTCTCCATCCTCTCTTGCACTCTCTCAACCCTAGTTTAACTTGAATAATGTGTTTAATAAGCATAACACCTAATTATATCAAAATCACAGCCAGGTTCCTTTCCCTTTCAAAATCACAGCAGTCTCCTTATTGAAGAAGTGATCCATTCTTGTTTCACAGGCACTGTAGAATGCTTGCAGAGTCCACAAGTATCAATGAGGCACTTTCTAGGATGATGTTTTCAGTTCTGTTCTGAGTACATAATCTTTTTCTATTAATTGCTGCTCTAAGCTCTGGTGCTATGTTTGTTGCTTGGCTGTAAAATCTGGCAAAAGCCCATATTATTTTTTCCATTGTGTGTGTGTGTGTGTGTGTGTGTGTGTGTGTGTGAGAGAGAGAAAGAGAGAGTTCAGCATGGTTGCTACTATGCATGTTTCACCTTGCTTTTGCAATTTTGTTGCAGTCTGTTGGTCCAAAAATGGTATGATAAGTTCAATAATTATCCCTTTTCCTCTTTTCTTTTTTCTTTTTTCTTTTTTCTTTTCAAGGAATATTATTTTAAACTAGCTGGTTTGAAGATCTCATGTGCCATGATGTACAGGCATACAATGGGTTTACATCAGGCTGTAGCACTTTGCATGGACCATTGTCAAGCTGCAGAAGCACCAGTTGATGATGGGTGGTTCAAGACCATAGTTTTGGCAGGTGGAACCGCGTGCTTACCAGGACTGCCAGGTATTCATCTAAGAATGCCTACCATCCATGTATTTAATACCATAGTTGTTATACATCCACACTTGCAAGGATGATATGTTGTCATATCAAGACGATCAAAGATATTATATATGAAGGCAAATTGTTGAAGAGATTGAACTGAAACTCCTGATTCATGTCTTAACTGGATTGCAGAGAGGTTAGAGAAGGAGTTACATGGACTTCTTCCCCCATCCATGTCCAATGGAATCAGAGTTCTTCCCCCTCCATATGGTGCAGATTCTGCATGGTTTGGGGCGAAGCTTATCAGTAATGTAAGTAGCTTAGCCACTTAAACAAACAATTCTGTAGATATGTATCCATACATGCATGTAGCATTGCACATCCAACATAAAGAAAATCATCAAATTTTACTATACATAGTTGATATGCAACACTTTCCACAACTTGATTGTAGATCTCTGTTCAAGCTATGGCTGACTTGGTTCCCCCAACTACAAAACAAGTTTTTAAACTCAAAAGTTGATTGAATACTGATATCTCATTGACCTGGCTGAATCCCTTCCCAATCCACTTCGAGTATGAAGCTTTTGAAACTTGCCTGAATATTATGACCACATATGTTATGAATTGTTCATGCTACCGAAAGAGACCTTGTATATAACCATGGGATAACAATGCTGCAGATTTCTTTCAGCAGTGCAGCCACTTGTGCATTTCATCTATTTTAAGATTGGTTAAAATCTCAACCAATTCTGTGGCTAAAAGTCCACAATACATGCATACTCATGCCATACATGCATATGCAAATGCAAATGTGTATCCAGAACTTACATGTATCATGTATGTAACCTATCTCAATCTACTTCATATTGCAAAGCACAAATTATTTTCCAATAAAACTACTTCTTTCGAGGGGGCTTCAGTCCTTACAAAACTACGCTTACACCATCCTCACAGCCTTTTTCAGCCGTGCATTGGGAATATCTCCGTACTTGCATCTTTTTATTCATGGGGAAATATTCTCAATACACGGCTGCAAGGGGCTGTGAGGACAGTGTGAGGACCAAATCCGATTTCCTTTCTTTCCTATCATCTGCATTTATATATAATATATGTTTGTGTTAACACAGCTCAGCACCTTCCATGAGGCTTGGTGCTTGACAAAGAAAAAATTCCGTCAGAAGTCCAGACGTAGCATCATAGGCGCATGGTGACGCATGTAACTCCTGAAGCTCTACAGTTGGTTGCCGGATTCGGGGAGGCGGAAGAAGTTTGCCTAAGAATCTATAAATTGCTTTCTAGATCTTATACATCCCATTTTTTTCTTAATTTTATCCATACAAATAATTAGTATTGCAAACCCTTTGTAGTCAATATTGTAAACAAATACAATGTATGCATTCGCTGTGTTCTGTAAAATGTTAATGTACAATACAGCTTAAATCTGAGAAAGATAAAAGATATGTGTAATAACACGTAACATGTGGCTGAATATAGTTTCATTTTTGGGATGGAGTCTAAAGGGTTTCAATTTCTATGGTTTAAGGGTTGAATAGTTGCTCTGTCTGGTGCCTTTGGTAGCGATCAATTTGTGTGTGTGTGTTTCCGGGTAATGAGCTTGACACTTTATGATGTGCTTTGATTTCAATCAGGCTCAAACTTCAAAGTATCAATACTTATCGGCCCCTATGTATCGTGCCAATGGCTTTCTGATACACCCTTTAAGAGTTGTATCGGGTCAGACTATGGTTCGCTGTGCCAATGGCTTTCTGATACACCCTTTAAATCGACCCCTCTGAACCAGTTTAAAAAATAAATAAATAAAACCTAAAAAAAGTACCGATACAGGCTGATACGTCCTATCAGCATACCGGTATATCGGCCTGTGTTGATACTTTAAACCTTGGATTCTAAGTCTTTTAACTTCTAATACAGCAAAACCAATCAAAAATAAATTGGACTGTTTATTGAGCTAAAGCAGTGGATTTCTTCATGAAGATGAGCTACACAACCCTCCCTCCCTCCCCCCTTGTTTTGGCATGTGTTCCACACTTCCACTAACCTTAGCTCCCATGAAGTGAGGGGCTGAGGTTTTTAAATTATCATATGTTTTCACTTTTCACACGCTAGTAGGACACTATATTTAAACGTAGGGAACTGGTTTGCTAGACAGAAAGCTCCCTAAATGAACCAGGAATTTTCCACGTGGCAACCGAGTTTGGAGGTAAGAGAGGATGTAACGATTTTTTTTTTTTTCCTATTACTTCAACCATTGTCTCTAACTTTGTATTTTGTAAATCAAACTTAAATTTCAGAAGAGAATCCATCACTAGTTCGGATGGTTCAAGAAAACCCTTCCGAATCATAATCATTTTAGAGATGAACGTTGCTGGGACGATTGGATTAGTGCAAGCTTGTTAAACAACAGGTCCCATCAAAGCAAGGGTTTGACAGGAAGGAAACGATTTTGTAACACTTAAAAAGCAGCGAGACAATGGATGAGCAGCAGCCAGACCTAATCAACGAAGGGGAGGAAGGATTTGATGACTTGCTGGTTGGGGTGAAGGCACCGGGAACCCAGGAAAGGCTAATGAACCCACTCCAAAATTATACATATACAAATATATTTATATAAATATATATACATATATTTATGTATGTATGTAAATATGTATGCAAAATATTTATACGAATGTTATATACAAATATGTATGTAAATATATATATGCAACATTTACATCTATACACATATATATGTATAAATGTATATAATTGGGCCGGGTTTGGGCTACCTAAGGGCTAGGCCCAAACCTGGCCCGAAAAATAAAGAAGCCTGACTTCTTGGGCCCAAACCCAGCCCAAGAGCCAAAAATCCAAGCCCAGCCTGTGTAAAATTCCGGGTTGGGCCGGTTCGAGCTCAGGCTGGGCCTGCCCAAGTTGCACCCCTACCTAGAGAAGCCTACGAGGAATCATGAGTCGGAAATTCTAAGGTTGTTTCTGAGATGGAAGAGAAGAAAACTGACAGAAAGGTTGTTTCTGAGATGGAAGCAACAACAAAGTTACAAAAATGATATGGTTTCGTAGTGCAGCCAACAGTGTAGTTGTGGTAATAGGAACAATGGTGTTGTTTAGTGAAAGGGGAGGCCTAGGCTAACATGCTCAATCAAGGGAAGGCGTGTATGCGGGAGACGGGAGATTGGGGGTTTGGGTAGCTGTCGGCCCTCGTATCATTTATATTTCATTAGTTGGGATTTTTTTTTTTGAAATTTTGAAAATAATAGAGGGTAAATTTGATGCTTTGCTTTTTTATCAATATTTAACAACGATGACAATTGTCAGAAAACTTGGAGTACTTTTAAGACAATATGTAAACAMTAAGGGTAGAATTAGTCAATTTCCTAAACCTTAGGGGTACTTTAAGAAATTTGCCCCCTCCCTTTTTTCCTAAACCTCTTCACACTTCACAGGCCTGGTTTCAGGTTTTATACTGTTTCGGGCTTGGGCTTCAGGTCAGGCCCATTAGAATTTTGATAAAAGCCAATCTCGAGCATGGTCCATAAACTTAAGGATTAGTTGAACGCAATAGTTGTTCAGCCAGCTAAGGAACCAATGATATCTTTTCACACCAGTAATAAAATACATGGGACCTACAACTATTTAATTTCTCATTGTGGGCCCCATGTACTTTTTCACTAGTGTGGGACATTACCATTGGTTCCATAGCCCACTGAACAGCTATCGCGTTCAGCTAATCCAAATTTCTAATGTAATCTGTTGGATTCAAGTTTTCATAAAAAAAAAAGGTTGTATATACAATAATGGTTGAATCTATAGAATAAAAATTAAACAAATGTATCTGCAATGCCTTTTTGTTCTATTAATTCAACCCAATCGCTTTTGGCTAAATCATTTACCCAAATAAATGCACTTACCTGGGTAAGTCTTTCCCACCAAGGTAAGTGCTACCCATGTTCTTTTATTTCCCATGTAAATAAGGCAATGACCATTTTAGCCATAAAAATTCATTATTAAAAGGGGTATTTTTTGTCATATTCAAGTGTTGACAACTTTCCCCCAGGTGGAAAAGTTATTTACCCACCTAAAAGATGGGTATCACTTACCTGATTCACACATAAATCTGAAAAAAGAAAGTGGACTTCTTGATTAATAGAAATCAAAATCCCATTAACCAATTTTCCACCCTCTCAAAATCCAAAAAATGAATGCGCCCTTACTGCGAGCAAATCTCTAATTGGGTAATTCAGCAAAGACGGTTGAATGACCAATGAAGGCTGAATAATGCCTATTAGTTGGGGGCTGGAGGATCCTTCACTTGCTGGATGGGTTAAATTAGCCACCTCATCTCTCCATGTGACTTATACATGGTAAGTGGTTCCTAGATCCTACTTGGTGGATGGCTTAGATTGGGTCACATTATCTTTTCACATGAAGGAAACTATGGATGCAATTCAGGTTGCCCAATTTGAAAATTTTCAATCACATCAGGCGCCCATTATATTTGACAAGTGACCAATCCAAATTGCACCGTGTCACGCAATGCTTTAAACCTACCTACCTTTTTTGATGGAACAAGCCTACCTACCTGATTGTAAGGCTGAAAATGGATGAGTTTAATCTAATATTTATTCATATACGATTTTGTTTTGTTCAAATCAGATTTGGATATCTATTTAACCTTAATTAGATTATATGTGAAAATGCATCCATTTATCAATCAATTGGAATTTAGTTGCATTTGAGTGTGAGATATATTTTAAAGTTTTAATTAAAAATTGTTTGGAATTAAGTACAACTTAAAAATAGATAAAATTATTTTTTATTTACAATTGATGTAGGCGCTTTCGGCAGGCCTATGGTATGTCGACATGTGACATTGCGCGGAGTCGGTCAACGCGTCTCGCAGGGTGAAAGTTGGCGCCGAGCGTAGGACCAATGGCGCAACCACACGCGGCGAGCTCGGATGACTGCCCTATCAAGGCCAGATTGCATTCTAACTGTCCGCTATCAATCGATCTTAAGTATAAATAAGGCATGATTCCCCCAAGGTAAAGGATCTGAAACTGGAGCCCAGACTCCCATTTTCTCCAACTCTCATGCTCTTTGGCTTTCTGGCGACCTCAACCAAATCCCTTGGACCTTGTATGCCCTCTTCGCTACGCCCTCACTAACTTGACCATTGGAGTCCCCACCTTGGGTTATCACCCGGGGCCTCTGGCATTCCCTTCCTCGTAGGTACTTAGCCCTAGCCAACCTCGAGCAGGCATCAATCAACCCTCGTCCGCAGCACCCTTCGAGCTCCTCTAGCCCTTGGCCTCGACACGCCCTTAGATCCATCCACTAGCCATCTCGTATAGGAAGCGGAGCAAGTTTGTTGTGTTGTCCTCGGCCAATCCGAGCATCAACAATTGGCACTATTGTTGGGGAACCTCTTCTGCATCATTTCAAAGCTCCTCTACTGGAGACTTACGATGGCACCTCGGACCCAGATGAACACCTGGAGAGCTTCCGGGCACTCATGCTCCTAAACGGGTATTCTGACGCATTGATGTGTCAAGCCTTCTAGGCGACCTTCAAGGGGGTAGCTCGGTGTTGGTTCTCTGGGCTCCCGCCTTGCTCTATCAGCTCCTGGGACCAATTCGCCAACCTCTTCCTCGCCCACTTCATCAGTAGCCGACAATGCTAGAAGAATGTCGTCTCACTCATGGTCATCCGACAGTGACACGGCGAGAGCCTGTGGTCCTACATCGATCACTTCAAGAAAGAACTCAAGGTTTGCGACCATAACCCCATGGTCTCCATGCATGCAGCAATCCAAGGCCTCCTCCCCAGGTCGGCACTTAAGTACTTTGTCGCCAAGACGTCGCCCAGAACCAAGGCAGAATTTTTGAGAAGGGCACAGAAGTATATCGCCGCCGAGGAAGCCTCGGCTGGCGAGCACCGAGGTGGAGAGGCCGACCACGACCATGGCAACTAGCGATACGGAGATAGTTGTCGCGACGACAACAATGGGAAGCCACCAACCTCATCCTACGACCAGTACACACCGCTCAACTCCACCCAAGCACATGTGAAGTGGCCTAAGAAGAAAAAGAGGAACCCCAAGAGGGATGACCCAACAAAATACTGCATGTTTCACCGCGGCGCCGACCATAACACCGAGGACTGCTACAACCTCCAGGATGAGATCGAGTCCCTCATCCACTGCGGATATCTGAAGCAATACGTTGACACCGGCTTCATCACCTCACCCCAATAGCAACGGCCATAGCCAATCACTCGTCATCAACACCTCGGCCACCTCGGCTTCAGGTGCACCCGTAGACTGGACCATGTAACTACAAGAGCTCAGCCTTGGCCGACCATGTAAACATTTTGTAATAAAGAAAGTTTCTCTTACCTCACCTCAAACCCTCAGCGTATACGTTCTCATCTCGACCGAGTTCCCTTCCGCAGAACACAAACCTTCACCAAGGTTACACGCTCAGACTGGACCTCAGTCCAAGGCACATGATCCTTGGGGGTCATATGCCTAATCGCCAGGTCCCTTACTTCAGTCGACCGCCTAGCCATGGTAGACAACCTTCACCATGGTTACACACCCAGACCGGACGTCGGCCCAAGGCACACAACCCTCTAGGAGTCGCATGCCCTCGGGCGATCGATTGGTCGTGGCACACAACCTTCACCAAGGTTACACGCCCGGACCGGATGTTGACCCAAGGCATACGGCCCGCTGAAGGTCATGCACCTGCTCGTCCCTCATAACAGGGGACCTATTGGACCTCAGTCGCAGCTAATGTGTTGGCCCTTGATTTCGGCTTCGGTCTCGGAGAGACCCTCCAAGCGAGCGAGTCCTCATCTAGGCTCAAGAGCTGGCATCGGCCCTCTGCTCAACTCACTTCATGGTAGAATAGACATGCTGAAGGGAACAACACCACCTCGCTAAGACCAGGGTGGTCCGCGACGCCAGCCGAGCTCTACACACCCTTGGCATGCGCCTCCCTTTCCTTCTCGTTAAGGAAGGGTCCTCGCGTTTTCGGCAGGGAAGCTAGGCCTCGGCCTTACCCACCTGGGTGATTGGGCATATGGGTTATTGAGCGATGAATTTTTGCAACTTGTGACTTCTCAGAAGGGGGCACCGACCCCTACACAGAAGAAATGCAACCGCAAAAAGGCACAAGATATGCAAAAAATTCCATTCTGTGCCAAGCAACCCAGAACGGGCCTTAGACCTCGGAACCTCTTCGGCAACCTAGCTCGCCGATGACTCTTTGGACTCACCTCGCTTCACCACCTTGGACACCCTCCACACCTTGGCTGGCGCGCACCCTCCTATCCGATGACCTCACCCCCCTCACCTCGGGACACCGTCACCTCGAGCAATAGCCGCACCTCAACAGCCCCCTCGACGGACACGCACCCTCTTCAGCTCAGGGCAATGTCACCTTGGGCGCCTACAGCTTTACATCCGCCGCCCTCCTCGTATAAAAGCCGCAAAACAATGGCACAACAAGCAACCCGCAACGGAAACGTGGTAGCCAACGAAGGAATCCAAGCAACCGAGCAAGCACCTCCCAGCCGAGGTACCCTCTTGGCCAAGAACCCTCCCACCGAGGTACCCTCCTGGCTGAGGTACCTTCCTGGCCAAGGACCCTCCTAGACAAGGTGCCCTCTAAACCTGTCTGTCGAATGGGCCCTCGCCCAGTACCCTCTCTAGCAGCAAAGTCCCTGGCATTCAGCAGCATCCCTACTAGGGCTGTTCATGGGTCGGGTTGGGTTGGTTTACAGTGGTTTTTCCAACTGACCCAGTGTTAAGCAAAACCGACCTAGTCGGTTTGAGTCGGGTTGGGTCGGTTTAGGTCGGTTTCGGTTCTAAGTTCATCCCTGTGATAAAATCTTGCTAATTTTAAAAACAGTCATAAATTGAACATCATTTTAGTCATCTCCTATGATAAAATTTAAATGAAAAGTTAATCACAAAAGTTGTTCATTAATCACTATTCACTAATACAAAGTTTCTTGCAACCACTCAAAAACTAGGTGGCCTAATGGGCTTTGAAACTTCATGTTTGAACTAGGAACTAAGTCGGTTCAGTTCGGATCGGTTTCGGTTTTCTTGTGTGAAAACCAAAACCAACCCGAATCATCGGTTTAAGAATTTACACAACCCAAAACCGACCCGTGCTGATGAAAACCTGGCCGACTCGGATTGGGTCGGTCTGGGTTGGTCGGTTTGGTCGGGTTGGGCCTTCTTATGAACAGCCCTAATCCCTACACAAGCACGTGAAAGCGAGCCGATGTGTCGAGCAAACAATAGGAGTCTTCCTACCCGGGCGAGCGAATCTGAGGCTAGCCTGTGCTGAAGCTTCCTCCACCACCTAGGGCTCAACTCGACTCCCCACCAAGTGGACCTAAACGACCAACCCTCTGCACTAGATACAAGGGAACATCGCGCTGTCTCGCNCTGTCTCGCATATGGTCAGGACCTAGTGCCCACCCCGGGCATGGTCCATATCTTCAACGCCGAGACCCGCCACACGCACGAACAACACCCGACGCTGAAATTCGTCTCGAGCACGGCCACAGCGCATCCACCCGCCGACCGCACCTCGCACAGTGGTGACTGGCCGAAAGACGACGCCTGGCCCGCGCACTGACTCATCGGCTCATTTGAAGCACACGAATGGGGGGCACATGCACCTCATACTTGTAAAAAGCATGGTACCAAGCTACTTGGAGCTGAGGTCGATGCCTCCATGCTCTTCAGCCCCCCACTAAGGTTGTTCACAAATAAATCCAAACCGACCAACCCGGCCCAACCCAACCCGAGTTTGTCGTTTTTTTCACCACCAGTGGGTTTCGGGTTGCAAAAATGAACAAACCGATAATTCGGTTCGGTTTCAATTTTCATACTTGAAAACCAAAACCGAACCAAGTTATGTGAAAAAATATATATTAAATATAGATATTTTAGTTTTAAATAATAAATATATATCTAAAAATATATATATTCTGAAATATATTAGATATATATTTTCGAAATATATATTTCCAAAAATTAGAAAATATATATTTCGATATATTTGTATATATGTTTTGGTTTTAAATATATATTTCCATAAAATATATTCTAAAATATTATATATAATATTAGCACTTTGACTTCATGTGCATTGTGCAAGCTTGGAGTTGGTTGAAACCCAAACCGACTCAAACTGACCAAGTCGGTTTTACTTAATAGAGGGTCGGTTTCGGTTTGGTCTATAGGTAACCCGACCAAGTCATGTCGATTGAAAAAACACTATTAAACCGACCCAACCCGACCCGTGAACAGTCCTACCCCCCATAACCTCCTCAAGGAGCAAAATCATCACGGCAACAAACGAAAACCCCTCAGAGCTGAGGACGACATCTACACGTTCGTAGGCCAGGCTACTCCCAATAAGACTTCAACCCTAGCAAACGTCTCCACGCTCCCAAGCCAGGCTATCCTCAGCAACTCCAGAATCGTGACCAACACCTCCGCACCCTAAGACCGCACTCTCCAACCTACCTACAGCCGAGGTCCTCGCCATAGAAGGCCACTCAGCACCTCCTAGGAAGAATGACACTCTCTATGGTTGGAGTCAAGGTCCTTAGCTAAGACCTCCATCACGGCCTCGAGAGTGGGGGGTAAATGATGTAGGCACTTTCAGTAGGCCTATGGCTTGTCAACAAGTGGCACAGCGCGGAGCCAGTCAGTGCGTCTAGTAGGGCAGAGGTCGGCGCCCAACGCGGGACCAAGGTAAATGATTCGCAACTAGAGCCTAGACTCCCATTTTCTCCAACTCTCATGCTCCCTGGCTTTCTGGTGACCTCGTCCAAACCCCTCGGACCTTGTCTGCCCTCACTAACTTTACCATCGGAGTCTCCGCCTCAAGTTCACCTGGGCCTCTGACGTTCCCTTCCTCGTAGGTACTCAGCCTCAGCCGACCTCGAGCAGACTTCATCAACCCTCGTCCACAGCACCCTTCAGGCTCCTCTAGCCCTCGATCTCAACATGCCCTCAAATCCATCCACTAGCCATCTCGTATAGGAAGCAGAGCAAACAGGGCTCCTCTAGCCCTCGACCTCGACACGCCCTCAAATCCATCCACCAGCCATCTCATATAGGAAGCGGAGCAAGTTTGTTGTGTTGTCCTCAACCAATCCGAGCATCAACAACAATATATAATCTCTTAGTTTATATACAGTTTTGTAAATTTTTGTTAACTTTGTACTGACCGAGTTTAGATGCAATGTTACCATCCATGGAGATATTTCAGATCTAAACCATGGTTTATGCAGTTTGAAGATTTTCAATATAAATCTTTCAAAAAAAAATGATCTAAGGAAAAATTGACACTTTGGAGTAAGGGTGGCAACAAGCTGAGCTTTTCATGAATTGCTCAAGCTCGACTCAACTCAATTTCAACCAAGCTCGAGCTCGAGCCTACTAGAGCTTGGCTCGTGAGGCTCGCAAGCCAATTCGAATAATAAAATTATAAAAAATAATATATATAATAAAAATATTATAATTCTTAATTTTTTAAATATCAAATAAAAAATATTTTTATATATAATTTTTTTTATTTTTATAAAATATTTTTTCTCAAAATCGAACTTAAGCTAATGAATTTTTTACTTGAACCGAGCTCGAGCTCGAGCCTTATAGAACAGTCTCGAGCTTAGCTCGAGCCTGAGTATACGGCTCCGCTCGGCTCTAATCCACCCCTACTTTGGAGAATAAGTGCCCAAAATGCACATCACATCACCATTTGTAATTGGTATTGTGGAGTTAAAACTGTTTAGGCACAACTTACAAGTGATTAGACACAAAGGAACCAATGGCTCAAAGTGTTAATAGTCTCTCTCTCTATAAATCGAGAGTTTGGGCACAGCTCAACCATTATTTCATGCTTTGGTCTGATGTTGTCTTGGCAGGCGATGCGTCGTATCACATAGTAAGAGTTAAAAATTCTAGTTGGAGGCTCTAAGAGCATATGTTTCCTTAGACTTAGCAGAGTTAATTATAATGATTATTCAAGGGGAATTTTTGTATGTTGGCAAAAAATCCCAATCACTAACGCCACACTACATATTAAGCTACTGTGGGACCAAATGATTTATGTGAACATGATGTTAAGTAACTCAAAAAACCAAACCTTGTAGTTTTAGGTGGTGTAAACGACAAGTTCACAGCAATAAGGGCGAAAAGGCATCCATCCATGTTTACCATTACATGTAGGCCGTAGGCAAAGGAACAAGTATTTAGAGTTGGAACACTGCATCCCATCAAAAGCCCTCAAGATGGATGGCTCTGGGGGCCAAGTGATTCTGCTCATCTCCCTAGGGAAATAAATAATAAAACAAAGTAAAAAGTGAAACCCACATGGGTCAGAGTCAAGGGGTGAAGAACAATTGAATAAAGTGCCGCCATATAACATTTGCATTATTTTCTCAATTTGTTTATACACGGTGAGAGTTGGGGAATGACCCCTGTATAACTCTACGTGACTTCTGTTGCAAACGGAGTACTTCCAGGTAAATGAGAAGAACGAGAAAATTTACTGAAATTTTAGCGTAGGATATCATCCAGGAACAAAAAAGCCAAGATAGGGAGGCCTCTTGCAGAGGACATCTTTCCTGCACAACCATCTGAATCCCAATGTACAGATCAAATGACTAAGGGCTGATGCTGAACCATATAGACTATTGCATCAAAACCAGCAGAACCATTTGTCTCACCCTGTCCACACAAAGCATGGTCCACCACTGTCCAAATTTTCAACAGAATATCCTCCTCCGCTGCATCAAGAACCCTTGTCAACATTATATTTTGTCCATTCCCTTACATATCTAAAGGCTGTACAAACTAGTTTATAAACCTTGACCTTGTATAAATGAATGAGCAACAAATTTGTTATAATTGGAGGATCAAACCTCGGTTCTCTCTTATACAATTTCAGGTAGTGGTGGTGAATTCATTGAGCATCATGGAACCCAACCTGAACTATTAGAATAATCTGACCAGATTGTCTCCTCTAATTTATAAGACACTTCTCAGGTAATACTAAACTCATTGACCACATAAGCAGTCCTTATATGAAGCAATGAAGCAATGAACCACCATCATGGTAGAGAACAAGATAGGGCTCCACTGGTTTGGCTTCTTTTAGTGAATGGAATCTTGTGAAAAAATGTTTGGAAAACCAAAACTTGATGCTCATGGAAACAATACCTAAAGAGGAATATGAACTTGGCTGAGAACACTACTTGGTGTAGATTCAAAAATCTGAATGGAGCCACTAAGCTCCAATGAGTTACTACCTAATTTTGACCAACTTATAATTCCATTTTTCATGACCTTACAAGTTGGCCATCCTTTGAGCAAAAACTACAACTGTGAAGGAAAAAAGGAAGGCCCTAAAAATAAGTGATTGCAAGAGTCGGGATTATATATAGTCAGTAATAACTTTTGAAGTTACATTGCACTATAAAAGGATGGACAGTGTTACGAATAATGGACAAAGTTTAGTTACAGATTAAAAAAAAAAAGTACTGGGAACAAGATGGCTTTTCTCATCGAGGAACTTACCCGAAACTGGGACTCCCGTATGCCCTCCAGTAGCTCTGCAATCTCAAGTTGTTTCATCACTGTAGCATGTAATACCTGAAAAACAGTACATTCAAGCAAATTATAACCTGGGACCTAACTTATAGGAATTAAGTCAAACATCTAAAAAGTGGTGAAAAAAGTTACCCTCTTGGTCTTCTCAAGGTCAAACTCAACAGATTTTATTCGATCCATAGATTCCAGGAGCAATTGTTCCTTATCCAAAGGTATTTCTACAGGCTTTGTCCTAATTTCCTCAAATAATGTCTCAAGTCTCTCAAGACGCTGCAAACAAGGATGAACATGGTTTTCTTCCTTAACTATTTCTGAAGCAGGGGGATGAATTTGTGGAATTGGTTCCTCCAAATTAGAAGTATGGGTGTTACTTGGTCTCCTCACAAGACCGCAACGTAGAAAATGGAAGAAAGCAAGTAGTTTGACCACAAGAGCCACCAGTCCTCTAGCTATATACTGGTAACTCCCCTCCTCTACAGTATTATTGGAACTGTTGAATCCATTGGAGACAGCAATGCCTGATGAAAGCATAAGTTAGATGAAAAACAAACAAGATATGACGAAACCAAAAAGGACCATCCAAAATTTCCAAGGAATCAGAACATTATATTTAAGGTCTCATCTTAACTTTAAGTTTGTTACCACAATTACAACATTCAAAAGAGTGCAGAAAAGGTAACACCATAAAAGAAACAGATAAAGTGATAGTTTTCATCTGATAAGTAACTACCTTGTGGCTTTGATATTACATCCCTAGAAGGTTTCCCTTGCTCAATTCCAGGAGATTGGTCCTCAGAGGGTCCAGCTCTTCCTCGGCCATAGTCTATAGTTTTATCAACCACAGTAAAGTGGTCATCACAACTATAATAAGCAGTTGGATCTGATGCCCTGGCCTGTGTAAACTACAAATAGAATAAAATAATTATTGATAATTGATCAAAAGTTATCTATATGATCAATTAATTGCATGGAGATTTCATGGATTCAGATGAAATCAGCATAGAAAAAGTCACAAAAATGAAACAAGTATTTCTTGTTGATCTGAAATTTATATAGAATATCTATCTTTATGATGCCATGGATTTAGAATACCCATGCTGAAAGTAGAATTGTCTAAAGATTTACTTCATAACAAAAGAGACCTAGTTCAGTTTGGAGAGATTTCTGTTTAAGTCAAAAGTGGAGACAACCTTGTTTTGTTTTAAGAATTTTTTTTCTTTGCTAAAATAGGCTTTAGGGTCTAAAGAACCAGTTGGTCCCCAATTTAAGTCTACAAACATGCCAAATATGTAATATGATAAAATAGGGACCGATCAATAGAGACCCAAAAAAAACAACTTCAACCACTCAATACTTATGTAACATGTAGAATCAATGTATTGGTCAATCAAGGGAGGAAAAAATAGAATGGGAAAAGAAGGATCACATCTCTCATGGCTGATACCCACCAACATTTTGAAAATGGTGAAGTTACCTCAAGATCAGAATATGCTTATACAAAGATTCTTGGCCCCCTTCTCTCTTTTAAATTGACAATTCTAACTTCAATGGCCCAAAAGTAAGACAGTTCTCTTTTGTTTTAATCAATAAGTAAGTCAGTTCTTTAAAGTCAATCTAACCCCTGAAGACAGCACTTACATGAACAAACAACAGAAAAAGGAACAATGTGAGCATTTTCATACTTTTTTGTTAAAATAAGGAAACAAATTAAAGAAATGCAGAACCTCTGTTGTGCTGTTTGGTCTGCCTTTTATTCATCCATTGCTGCACCTGTGATCTGCCTTTTGAAGGTGATGAGCAAAGAAGGGAATTCTCAGAAAAGGAAAAATATTAAAGGACATCATCCAATGATGGTCCCAGCTATCTGGGGTCTTGGGATGGGTCGACTGGATACAGTCTCCAGTCTGGCCTTATCTACACAAAGTGGCTGCTCTCAGACTCAAACTTGCATTCTCATGCTTGCAAGCCTGAGATTTTACCATTACACCAAGTAATGGTCCCCAGAAGAGAGAAAATTATATAATGAAAAAATTAAAAGTCCACAACACTAAAGGTTGTTTTGGCATGCAGGGTGCAATTCAAGGCTCCAAAAAAGCAGTCAATAAATCATATTCTCCATATTATTTCTCTTTCTTCCAATTTTTATTAGCTCTATTTGCTAGGTTTTGTTTCTTAAAACATATTATTATAAAACTCCAGCACCACCTTCTTGCTTACAGTTTCAATACAGCATAAACAAGTCCTAATTCTTCATCCAAAACCTTTCCTCACAATCAAACTCTCGGCCTCAACCAAACACCTAAAGGGCAGCCCAGTGCACGGGGTTCCCACCAATGCGGCCTCAAGTAAACACCTACACTCTTATAAATCAGAGCGTGAGTAAATTCACCAATATCTTTTTAATTTGATACACTGTTCTTAAATAGGAATACACGATACCACTATTCCTTTTTTCTTGCAAAAACCCAGTATACAGTGCCTCAACATACATGGGCACTGATGTATACACTCACTCTTCTTAACAGACATTAATACAAATTCTATACTTTACTCTTGAACAAAAGAAAAAAAAAAATTATTTCACACTTCTTAACAGACATTAATACAAATTCTATACTTTACTCTTGAACAAAAGAAAAAAAAAATTATTTCACACTTCTTAACAGACATTAATACAAATACTACTGTACATCTTGAACAAAAGGGATAAAAGGATCTATCTCGCCACAACAGTAGTGATGTCCAAAGTATCTGAACTGAGACTGACTGATGTTTGATTACTGGTTATACAAGCTTGCAACAAAGCTCTAACAAAGATTGCCTGAAAAAGGATACGGGTTACCTACCAAAAATAACACCACTTGAAAAACAAAAGAAAGAGAAGGAGAAAGGAAGACGAAGAAAATGTGATATGGATGAAGTTTCAAAACCCAGCTGAACGTTGGGTTTGTAGTCCAGTCCATCTGCGGGTAGAGATTGATGAAGTATTTATTTTACTTTATTTTATTTTATTTTTCTTGAAGAAGAGAAAATGATGAAGTCTTTGTCCTGCACGAAGAAGCCATCTCTTCCCAAAGCCAAGTAAAAGTTGCACACCCCAAAAAAATGGATAGTTGTCACTTGTCACTGACTTGGAAAAGGAGAACACAGCCATTTACCAGTGGAAGTAGGTATTCCATAGGAGAGAAATCCCCAGTTTAAAGAACAAACCACCAAGGCAAATAAATACAAACACAACATAACTCATAAGAAGTGAGAACCTTCACTAAACTATTTGTCTTGGATGAGAAGCAACAATGAGCAGGACTCAAATCAACGGCCATGTTTATAACAACAATAGGTTGAAAATGTTGGAGCATTGGACCTCATTGGTTTTTAACATCAAACCACTATAGATTGAGGCCTTTAGACAACAAGAAAACACGTTTTTCATGCCTGCGGCTAAGGGTGTTTTCTGTGTCTTGGTGTAATTGAGGCATGGGTGTGTGGCATGGCTGAATTCCCCCAAGCCCAACTGTGGTGTGGTTGTGTTGTTACCCTAAGTAGATGAGGCCCAACTTTTTAACATTGTTATACCTACTAGGGCCATTCTAAGTTGTCTACTGCAAGCCATAAACCAACTCCTTTGGAACTATGTCATTATGATGCCCTCATACGGATAAAGACACAGATAGGGTTATGGTTATCCCATTTAATATGCTTATATACCTAGTACTTGAAGCCAACTATCATTTCTCAGTACTTAAATCTTGACATATTCAATTAGCATTTAAAATATCTAGGTTTTTCTATGGTTTTAACATATATAGCTGTTTTATAGCATGATTTACAAAAAAAAAAAACATACAATTTACATATTTCAAGTGTCAATAAAATATACACTATAAGTTTCCATGCTGTATCTGGGCTCTCATATTGAGTATGTATCGTGTCTACACCGGTAGCTACTTTCTTTTTCTTTTCATCAAAACAGTTTACAATTCATTCCCAGGTCTTAAACAACCCCACACTAAACTTTGCCTTGAAATCCTGACTTAGCTAAGCTATCGGCAAGCTCGTTTGCACTCCTTGGATCCACACTAAACAACCCCACTTCTTCCTAATGACTGAGTTTCTCTAACTGTGAACCTGAATTTCCATGGAACCACATTTTTTGTATGAGCAGTTCAATGCTAAGTTTTTCCCGTATGTATACTTAACTCCAGTTTCAATAGAAATTCATGTAAAACAGTAAAACACCAAAAAGAGACGGGAGTAGAAAACATTGACAGAATGTAGGTTCCAACGAACAATACTAAGCATTAGTGATTAGACATATAAAACTGGGTGGTGAGTTCTAACTTACTTCTTCATGAACAGGGGCCAGTCGAGGAAATCTAAAATTCCTATGTCCAATGGGAGAACAAGGATCCTCTATATCTGATCCAGATTCAGCTGTTGAAGTATCACTACATCTTCCCTGATGTTAAAGACAAATAAATAAATAAATTATGTTAGATCATAATAGAAAATGAACTTCATCAAATGATCTGGCAAATTAATTTGGATATCACGAGTCTAGACTTGCCTTAAGTGGGCGTATCTTGATATAGGAGTCAACTTTCTGTTCCTCATCAGATATTCTTGTTATTTGCCTCACAAATGTTGCTTCTGCATTATGTACAAGCTATGAATGAAACAAATAATTAGTGCAACATATCTTTGGTTGATAACCATATACCACTCAAGTTAAATCTCAAAGAAAATGCCATGATTTTTTTTTTTGATGAATAAGAAAATGCCATGATTAGAGAGTACAATTGATAAAGTATTAGAGAGTACAATCAACACCATTTGACCAAAGGGGAGACCTTCTACCTTCATTATGTCAGGATCAGTCCATGGTCCTTTATTAGATCTAAGGCACCCTCCTTCAGTAGAACATGTGCACAAGCCACCCAAGAAATCGGGCAATTGGCTGAAAGAGTGGATAGGAATTAAAAGGCATACCAAACAAATAACCAAGTAACAAAAAATGCAAAGGTACATACAAACCATGAATCAATAACTTCTAGAAGTTTACTCAAAGATTTAGGCTCCAGCACCTGCAGATTCAGAGGTTGAATGTGTGTATCATGTTAAAGCTGCAGAATAAGTATACTATAGTCTGATACAATATCTAGACCCAATACTCTCTTTACCTGTATCTTCGCAATAGTCCTTGGGTCAACAAATTTCTTGGCAGCAAGCCAAAGCATCTTGAAGCCAGGACCAGCATTAACAATGAACATCCTATGCAGCGTCTGCACATAAGAATAAGTGAATAATACATCCCAAAGAATTTCTGCAAAAAAGTATGTTTTGTTAACTTCAAAGTGAACTTCTGTAAAAATTATATCCACTGCAGAGAGTTATGTACCTCAGGGTAGTAATTTCCATCTATTTTTGCCATACCAGCCAGGAGGTCTGCAGCAGTCTTGGTGAAATTCTTAATACCCTGTTTCTCAAAATAGAACACAAGTGAGAAGTTCTGAAAATGAGAGTTGGTATAAATTTTTGGAAGGTTGATCCTTTCATCAAAACATGGGAACACTCTACATTTGCTTCTAAGAAGATGCAAGGATAAAATAGAGCTCACAGCATACCAAGCCTTGCACGTCCAAGATTGTTGTAGTTGAACCAATGTGTTTTTTTGCTGCAATTGAACATGCAGGGAACTTCTCACGCAAAGCCTTCTCAAACTCTTGTACATGGTACTTTAAGTAGCGGTCAACTGTGGTAATGCGTGTTAGCCGATTTGGGTGAGCTTTCCCAAGTCTCTCAATATATACTGGCCTTCCTTCTTTATCAATTCCATGGTAACCTTGAGGATAATGTTGCAAAACTTCTTCCAGCTCTTCAAATTCGAAGTCCTTTATATCAGTTAAAATTTATTAATTTTAGAAGGTGCTACCAAAATAACCATAAATCTTTTGAAGTATGAGCTAGGATCATTATACAATTTATCGAATTTAAAAGACTAATAAAATTACATTGGGTTCACTTGGATCTGTTAATGATCAAAAGATAATACCACAATTCTGAAGCACAGAAATAAGCTAGTATTCTGTACAAACATTTAGCAATTAGCATTGGCTCCAAAACACACTGCAGGTATGATGAAAATACGATAATTACTTTGAAACTACAATTATGTATTCTACAATCTGAAGGGATCTAGAAGCATCAAGAATTCATAACATATTAAAATATGCTTATTTGATTAGCCAATTAACTATTATGTGATTAAGTCACCTTGCCTGGCAAGGAAAAGTTGATAGTTTTGTAAATTAAGAGAAACAGTATAAAAACTAATGTCGTACCTCCAATATGGCATCTGTTCCATACTCTTTTCTCCAGTGAAGCATTTCTTCCCACATATGGATTGTTTTCTCAATGTTAAACTCCCTTGCTTTCAAGAATCTACAGCAACAGTTAGGAACACCATAGGTGAAGGTGGAAAAAAACAAAGGAAACAAAAACCAGGGAATATAAGAATTAAAAAATACATTAAATATCCTGTGAACAGGTTCATATGTAACGGGCCTAGCAAAAAATAGCACCAGAAGCATTGATGCATATGGACAAGGAAATTTTTTTGCTCGAACTTTAGTTTATTAACAGGACAAAAATGCAATAACAACCGAACTGACCTCAACAAAGTATGATAATCATCATGCCGGGGTGGCAATAAATCCCTGTGGAGTAGTTTTTGACGCAACTCAAGGACCGCACTCTCCTCTCTTGCATCCCGGATGTCCTCTATGGAAACCGAGGAAACCCTGTAATCGAATTTCTTTTTTCCTCGTTTCTTAAGAGAATGAGTGAACTTGTTGGAGGCATTTATTGCTTTCTTCTTGAGAGACCCAATTTTTGTCCGGCGTCTCTCATCTTCAGAGTTCTCGACATCGGATCTCCTTTCTCTTATTTCATCATGAATCCCATGTCCTTCTAGGCCTTCAATTTGACAAATTGAAAAGAATCATTGTTAGGCATCAGATCCATCTTCCTTTAGTTCTTCTCGATCTAAGAGCCCTACATATACATCTTGAAACTAAAGCCCTTACCTGACATTTTAATCCAAAATAACGGAAGAAGTGAAATTGGACTTCAGCCTCAAGCTTTAAAGAACAACCTCTGATTGATGGCAAACCATTGGAAAGCCATGTTGATTCTACAGCAACAGAATGAAAAGAGATTACAAAGTAAGAATAAATCGCAGAATGCAAATGATATTGAAATACGATATTGAAATACGATAAAAGCAACTTATTTCGAGGGGGGGACATCTTCTCAAGTTCAACATTGACATGGAAAAAGAAGGCTACAAATTGAAGTCTGAAAAAAGAATCTAATTTCTTTTCATTTTCGTGATGGAAGGAAAACAAATCAGACGTTGCTAGATGTAAAACTGAAAATCCAACAAAATACGGGAAATATTTTCAAGCCTTTACAGAGAATGAGAAGCTACGAACATATATTATTGAAAAAAAAACAATTAGTATTGCTTTATGATGGAAGAAAAAAAAAAACTTAAAGCAGTTGCTAATAGAAAACAAACCACACTTATTCCTCATACTGGATTTCCAATTTTTTCTTTAAAAATAAAAGAACCTTCAGATATATCAAAAACAGGAACTCGTGTTCAGCTAAAGATTCAAGACAAAAATGGAATCCTGCTCAAAACAACCAACAATCCAGAATGCAAAGAAAAGAATAGAAAATCAACAAAGAAAAACCACCAAACCACTCAAAATCTTTGTACACCAAAGCGTAAGCTACAGAGTCATTCACGAAAGTAAAACCGTCCAAAATCGCGGTATATCCAACAATTACACAAATTCATTGAACAACAAATCTGGAGATACCAAAGCTTGATCAAATCCCAATAATGCCGGTAACCAACCATGGAAACTCAAACAAGAACCTTTAGAAAAACAAACCAAGCGTACCCTCCTCAAAACAAAATAATGGAAATCCAAGCGTACCCTCCTCAAAACCCTAAGTTGAGATTGAGACCTGAAAAATCTCAACTTAGTCGCAACTGATCTCTTTCTCCCAGTGAAATCCACGAGAGTCGGAGTGGTTTTCACTTTTCAGACCACTCAAATAACAGAGAAAAAACCCATAAAATTAGGGTTTCTCCTCTCTTTTTCTCTTTACAATGACAGGCTTGGAAAATGTGGGAAGAAGATGTTTTCTAAAATTTTCCCGGAAACAAAAAAGATGGAAGAAAGACACAAGAAAAATAGAAGGTCCGAGCGCTTCTTTCACTCAAGACTCAGCATCCTCTTTTTGAGCTCCCTGCATCTTCTAATTTTATATACGTGTCCTTATATTAATAATTTTTATTTTCGTTCGCGTGAATTATTAAAATAAAAAAAGGAAAAAGAAACAAAAACTTCACTTTCGGCAAATCGTACCGACGCTGACAAGGATCGCCGAGTTGCGCCAAAAGCTACGTTGGTTAAAACTGTAAATAACAGAGAATGAAATGTCTTGTTTGCACTCGTTCACACAGAGACCTCGTTAAAAGTTAAAAAGTAGTCAGAGAGAGAGAGAGTATAATAAATAAATTAGAAAATAATGTAAACGTAAAAAGGAAGATCAAAAATTGTATTTTGAGCCCTAAAAAAATCCATCTTTGTATTGTATTATGGAATTGAATTGATTAGCTTCCTAGATTCTTGTTCGAGGGTGCGGATTTCATCCAGATTGCAGTGTGTTGTCTCACGACTAGGCGTAGAGAAAAAAGGTAAAAGAAAAGACAATAGATTATCGAGGAAATCAGTGTTTTCAAAATCGAACCTGACCGTATGGTCGGACCAGAAAAACCAGTCCGTTTCACTCAAAATTGTCTTTAGGCCAAAAATCGTTGATTTGATCAGCATGACCTGAGCAGTAGAATCATTGAACCATCAATCCAGAGGATAGTTTTTGGCTATTTTTTCTTTTATTTTTTTATCACAGCGGGCCATCTGTTCGACCCGAGTGTCTGATTCGATTTTAAAAACCTTAGAAAAAATAACAAACCAAATTGGAGCTTGATTGGCCCATTTTGCTTTGGGGTGGGCCATGTCTTTTAGTTTTGATCCAAGTATTAAAATATCGATGATAAGTGGCGTATTATATTCGGGTATTAATGTAGCTTATTACACTTGAATACATTATTCATATACAAAATTTAATAGGTTCCGTCTGGGAAAAATGTAAATAGAGTCTAAATACAAACGTGGAATGCATTCTGGTACTTGTAAATGTAACGTTGGTTTACTTTGTATTTATAAATTTATTTTTTTGCCAAACACTTTTTTACTTGTAATAGTCATGAGACTAGAATATGCCTTTTTTAAGATTGATCAATTTTGAGTGCAAAAGTTTGTATCAATTATTGGATATAAACTTTGCTCTCATTTTGAATGCAAATATGTCTTAGAATCTACATTTTTTGTCATTGTCAATACACTAATGCATTCTTGCCAATTACTATGGTTCAGTTTGGAAAAAGTACAAATGTGAATATATAAAGCGTAAATACATACAAAATATAAGATTTTGCACTCTACATATTTGCATTTGTACTCCTTCCAAACTCGGCCTATAGCAAAAGTGAACCAGAGTACATATTTGCATTCAGCCAACGTTTGCATTTTTTCCAATGGAGCCTAAACATTTCAAACATTTTAGCCCTCTTCCCCAATTCCATGTTTAAGTATGGAGAATATTCATATTTTGATCCTTAATTGGCAATTTTTTGCACTGTACTTTAGGCTGTGCTTTGTTGCAATGCAAACAAATTTGTATTGATGCAAAACTATGGCAGTGCAAATGATTTGAATGTAAATTCTGAACTATTTTTTGTTTCAAATTTTAGCTTATTTTATTTGATTGCAATACAAATGCAGTAAATTAAGACACAAAGCAAAAATAGAGTAAAATCCAAAACAAAATTAAGCAAAATTAAGACACAATGCAAAACTTTTTTCATTTGCATTCTCATGTACAGTCAATTCAGATTCATTTGCTTGTTGGCCCCTAATTAGCTGAACTTGATTGCTGTATAACCAATAATAATGTGTCACATCTATGAAGTGAGAGATCGAGTGGTGGTGGATCACATACAACTTATGGCTAACGTGGAACATTGCTATTGGATACACAGCCCCTAATACAGCCATCATGCTAAGCTAAACTGAATTCTAGCTAAAATCTCTTAGAATCAGAATCGGAATAATTTATTCCCATAGTCGGTTTGGTTCAGACAGGAATTGGAATCAGCTAGAATGAAATTTCATTCCCAATAAATGAGAAGAAATAAAAATGAGATTCCAATCAAATAGTTGAAATCAAAATGGCCTATTTTGATTCTAATAATAGAGTCCTATTCAGACGAACCAAACGGGCCCTATATTCCTTACTTGCAATTATAAAGCCTATTTAGGAGGGTTTATGTATTGATTGAGCTGCGTTAACTGAATAGCTTCGGAGAAGCTACCAAAACTAGGTTCTAGGTTCAAGTTTGCAATTCAATGACGCTATTTTTCAGCTTTCCAGGATTTTCATCAAACACGACTTCCTTGCATTCTGTGCGGGACCTACCTACAACGCCGGAAGCCACTGCAGGAAAACCCTCTCAAACGGGCACATAGTGTCTTGTGGTTAGCATGTGGGCTGTGGCCCAGATCCGCCTTAATCGGGTACAAACCCAAATGAAATGGTCATTCAACAATAACTCTCAATTTTCAAATTTACAAATATATATAGAGTTACTCTCCTAATGGTAAGTAGAATGGCTGTGTCTACAAAACAGGAGATTTAGCCAATGGATGAATCCATTTCCAGGTGCTCAACTTCCCCTAATAATAAATAATAAAGTTTAATATTATGCAAAGACAGATAGTCTATGCATGTTCTGTCCAAAAGTAACCTGCTTCCAGTAAAGCAAAAGTTTAATGCAAATAAAGTACAAATTAAAGTTTTTCTTTGTCTATAAGCATAATTCATTAAAAGGGCAAACTGTAATTAAAGATCCAATTACAATTAGAATATGTAATAAAGCTGAATGTGATTTGCCAAAAAAGCAAGGCGTTTGAATTTATTTGATGGTGCTCAGATTTGAGAATAAAGGCCAAACCTTTAAGTTTGCTCCTTGTATAAGACTCTTATTCCTTATAAGATAAAATAAACTAACCATCTACTATTTTATTCCTATGAAGACTAAACCAGGAATCCTCTCCAACAAAGTGGTTTGCCGTTGGACCCACCAACCTGAATTGACTACAATCTTCTCTGTATGTGCATGTGTGTGTGATGAGAGTCTCTGCCTCTCCCTTCTTTTCCACTGAGTACCATTTGATAACTTTAATTACTTTATTAAATTCCCTTGCCTCAGAGCCCCCACAATGATGCCTAATCCCATGTGGCAATGGCAATGGTCATCCCTCAATCTTCATGGTTTTAACTTGTTGTAAGCATGTACATCTCTCACATATACCAAACATTGAATTTCAACTAATATAACTTGGAATGTTAGAGAATGCATACTTTAACTAACTAAGGGTCTATTTAGTTTGCATGAATAGAGTTTAGAATTGGAATTGGAATAGGGGTGCAAGTCGGATTGGTCCAAATTAACAATTTATACTATTTTGGGTTTGGGTTTTGATTTAGATTCATTAAAATTTGACAAAATCCCAACTCTAACCTGTAAAAGTTGCACCCCTAAATCAGAATGACTTATTCCGGTTTCAGCCATTTGATTGGGGAAATGAAATTTTAATTTTTATTATTGGTGGAAGGGAATTCCCTCATTTGAGGGCTCGCCATTTTGGCCTCTCCATTCAGGGCTTTGGATCTACTATCGACATCCTTACTCCTTACCAATGAGACATTATAGCTATGCATTGGGAATATATCCCCTGTCATTCGTAAGTAGGAGTGTCAACGGTATTTGAAAATTCGGTTTTAAATTCAATATTCAATATAATTAAATCAAATTCGAATAATTCGAATATCTAACCGGTCGAATTTGGATATCCTATTCATATCGAATAGTTAATTGAATTGGAGTTCGGATGTAACCTAATTTGATTTGATAAATATCCGAATTCGACTAATTATTTAATTCATATATATATATAATATGAAATACTTAAATGTTTTATATAATTTATATATATATATAATTTAATTAATTAAATAAATAACTTAATTATTATATATTTTATATAAATAAAATATTTATATACTTATTAATTACCTAAAATAATTAATTGGTCGAATTCAAACCAAATCGAATATTCAGATATTTAATCAAATTCAAATTCAAATATTAATTTTCAATATCCGTTGAATATCGAATCAAATTTGAATATCAAATTTTTTAATTGAATTTGAATTTGAATATTGCCTAATTTGATTCAAATTCAATCTATTTACACCCTTATTCGCAATGAGATGTTCCCGTATTCTGTGGGATACGTGAGAATAGTTTGTTGATAGTATATCTAGAATGCTCTTTTGGGAATGAGAATTTCATTCCAATTTCCAAATGGTTGAAATAAAAAAGCAAATGACTTAAAAAACCCTAAAAGTTCAAACTTTATTTCTCTTTACTTGGCACAAACCCCCGTTGGGAATTACATGTATTTTATAAAATCAGATTTGAATTCTCATTTGAGCCAAATAAGCAAGGGAATAGATTATTCTGATTTCAATTACAAAGGATTTTGATTCTGATTGCATGCCAAATAGATCCTAAATCACTAATTGCTTTGATAAGGTCAGTTACCTCACTAATTGTTATACCTTTTTAACTTTTTTATGGGTTGCCCTTGTTTTATGCGCCACTTTTATTCAAATCTCACCGCACATCCTCTACGCGCAATAATGCCCAATGCTTCAAGAATATGATACATGAAATTGACAAAGAACCTCATTAATGAAGTACAATCTACAGACACATGGCACATTTTTCACCTAAGAAGTGGAGTTGCATTTATGGAGATCATCGGATATTTCTTCCTTCCCTGCAACTATTAAATAGGCTCAAAGCATTTAGTACAGCCTACATAGTGTTGAAGGCTCAAAATTAATACCAATACTGTGACTCCTCGTTTGTAAGGTTCCTCTCTTTGTTGGAATTAATTGTAAGTTCATAGTGAACAAACTATGCTGACCGACAACAAAGATATGAACTGTTCATCCAAACCATGACTCAGCTTTACGGGTGTGATGGAGCCGTGTCCCGACCTGTTCTACATGCCACGTGGATGATGACGTGGCTCGGGAACTATGCCACGCTCATGTGTCAAAACCCATACTTGTGCTGTCGAACAAGAACCCTGGATGAAGTGGGGCACGTGATGAACGATGAGCCGATTACAGCCACTCACACATAGAGGTGTTCACGGTTGGTTAATCGATCCATGACACATTTTTATAAACCGAACCGGTGGTATTGGTTTTTTTAATTCTCTAAACCGAAACAGAACCGGTACCACCAATTAATCGGTCTGTCGGTTTCGGTTTTTGACCGATCTGGTTCTTTAATTTTTTGGTTTTTTATATTTATAATATATATTATACAAATATATGTATAATGTTATATAATATATTATAAATATTTGAAAAATATATAATATATTCATAAATAGACCATTATAAATATATATAATGAATATATATTTATATATAATACATAAAAAATATGTAACATATATAAAAATATATACCGATCGGTTCGGTTAACCACATTTTGCGGTTTGATTTTCTCGATTCGGTTCAGTTTTTTGGTTTTTTATGGACATCCATACTCACGCCAAGTGTGAGAATTACCTAAAAACCTTGACCATCAATTACCTAAGATCAAATCAGCCCCCACAAGATTGCCCCTCACAAACGTCCCATAGCACATCCGTGTTGTGTATTAGAAACATCTCCGATAATGATATCATCATTTCTGACATTATCATGTTTTTAATACACTGCAGGAATATGCTGTGGGACGTTGTAGGGGACAATCTTGTGAGTGCTGATTTGAACATGTATTTAAGGGTATGATTCATGAGGTATTTCTATCTCTATCTTCATCACTCTAGCCTTTTTCTTGCTCTCTTGCTTTTCAATTATATTTGATTAAGAGCAACTCGACCTAACCGATTTGTTTGCTTTATTGATTTGAGGGTCGGAGTATTAGAGAACTTAATTGGGGCTTCTAACATTGTTTTTTGAATGCTCTTCTGTTCCTCTTGCCCAGCCCGTCTAGCACACCACGTCCATCGCAACATCCAGCTTAATAGGATTTATTTGTTGTTTGTCTACTTCTGCGCGGACTCCATTAGGGCCGAGTCGAATAAAATTTTATAAAAAAAAAATCATACATATAAAAATTAAAATATTACTATATAATTAAGTCCAATAAAACTCGAATTGAGTTTTTCAAGCTGGAGTAACTTATGAAAAACTTTCCAACAACAGATTTTAATATGTAATTTTCAAGGTGTTTTCTTTTTTGTCATTGTAGTACGGATGCATTTGAGTATGATTTAGCATTGTACTTCTGTATCGGTGTGGAAAAGCAAAATTTTGGTGTATTTGGATATTTAGAGTATAAATATTTTTAAAAATTTTAATTAAAAATATTTAATGCAGTTAAAATATGACAACTCAAAAAAGTGAAATATTTCCTCAGTTTTCAATGTGCCATATCATAAGGGGAGGGTGGGTGCAGTCATCCCAAAACACTCAATTTAATAATGCTAAGGATCGGGTTTGGTATAAAACAGAACCGATTGTTTAAAATTCTAAATGACTCGCGTGACAATGGTCTGAATATTAATAATGATTCAAACGATTCAATAGGTCGGATCAATAATAAATAAAAATCAGTCAACAAATGGATTAATTGGGCCGGAATGAGCCGCCAGGGTCGATGTTTGGCCTGGGTTTACAACAGAAACGGGAAACCCATATTTCGGCCTCGAGAAACGAAGCGCGGGGATGGGATGGGATGGGATGAGACAGAGGGCGGAGGGCGGGAAGGCAACGTCGTCAGTAGAGAAGTCACTGTCGAGTGGATGGATGGGTCGTGCAACGTCGTATGGTTATCGGTGGTTGCTCAACGCCTCAAGCCCCCCGTTCCATCACTTTCGTGTGAAGGCGCAGCGGCTTGTGACTTGTCTTGACGAGTCTCGTCGGCAACTGCCATCGACATTCCGACGGCGAACAAAGCGACAAAGGACAAATCGGTTAGGCTTTAGGTCTGCGTCTGACATTTCCTCACTCCCCGTGATTCTCTTTTTACGACGGGCTCCGTTTCGGCTTTTACGCTACGCGGGACGCGTAAGCCTGCCTGGTGGCGTTAAAAGCGCTGAGCTGAGTTTAATTATGATAATAAATTAATAATACCAACAAACCATGGACAAATTGGAAATTCGAAATCATTCCCACACTCTTCTCCCTGGTCCCTCCCCTCTTTTGACGCTCGGTTTTCGGGAGGCATCAGGTGGGGGGGACGTCAAAAACAATTCCGAAATCATTCATCGAACTATCGGAGGTTCCGCTGACATGACAAATTGTGTCCTTGACAAATGTGACAATGGCAGCCATATCCCACCTCTACGCTCCAACGCTGCAACGTCATTCATATTCCTTTCATACGACAACACGTCTTTCGGTCTTCAGTTGTTCACTGTTGAGGGAGGGCGCCTTCGTTTTTCGGTAAAGGTAGATCCCGCAGTAAAAGTTTTTATCGGAAAAAAAAATGCTAGAAATAACTTTAAATTGTATATTATTTAAGTAAGTTACATAGAGAAAACCGCATTTACTTGGATAAATAATTTATGATAAAAATAACTTAATTTCGAAGCAAAAGATGGATGGATGGGGCCGTTCTGGAGCACTTGAGGTTCAGTCTTCAGCTTTGAGCCATTGATTGAGCTGAGCTGTATTGACTGAACAGAACAGTTTTGAAGAATCTATCAAAACTAGTTGCATGAAAGTTTGATTTTCTCCATTCATAAGTGTTTTCCAGGTTCTTCACTAGATATAGCTTCACATTGTGGGGCCTTATCTTTCAAGTTGCAATATCAGAAACTGCTGCGTGAAAGTCCTTCTGGAGGAGGCACTAGAGAGTAAAGTGTTGGCCAATTTAGGGGCAAAATGGTAATTTTGATATATAATATATATATATATATATATATATATTTAATATATAATATATGTTAAATATATATAATGAAGGTCAGGGGAAGCAGGGTAGCCAGACGGGAAGATTGCCGTTCCTATTTAGAGGATCCTTTTATCTAGCAGATAATTTTAATCTATCCACGTGGTAAAAACAAAAGTATGGCGTGTTATTATTGTCTAGTGGATATTTTGAATCTAAATAGCAATGGAGCCTAATTACCTTAATTCACTATCAATGAGATGATGAATGAGTTAGCAAGCCAGTCCGTAGTGAGTCCGGATCTTCTGCCCACACAAACTCTGCTCACATTTATCACAGTCATAGATGAAGAATATCTCATCTTCTACATAGTATTATGTAAGGGGAGATATTCTCAATTCACGGAGGATAATGTGTTGTGGGTAGATGTGGACAAAGTTCTCGTGGGCAGGAGATCCAAAGTCATCCGTAGCTTGATTAGCCTCTCAAAAGATGCAGTTAGGTAAGAAGTTAAGAAATATTTTGAATATCCGCTAAGAAATATATCTAAAAAACCTAAACCTAACATTTTAAAAGCAAAACACTTTTAAGCAGAACAAAGCCTAAGGACCTGTTTGCGAGGATTGATAATTTTGTTGATTTCCTTTGGTTGAGACTTGAGATGCTATGAGAAGCCATTAAAAGAAGCTTCATGGAAAAGGCTTTTTGTTTTATTTTCTCTCAGGAATGAAGCTGATTTAGGCATTCTATGTTTTTCACCAAACATTGCCTATATAGGTTGTCTTGGTAAAGCCTACTTCACAGTGTCAAAAGCTAATGCATGAAAGGACTCTGAATCTCTTGCCCACGTTTACCCACAACACACTATCCCTGTAAATCAGGAACATCTCTCCGTGCATAATATTATGTAGGAGGTGCTAAAATTGTGACTTTGTATGCCTTTGCACTTTAAAAGCACAAATTTTTAAATTTATGCTTGTGATTCATGACTTCGGCCTAAGGTAGCAAAAGTGAAATCTAAAACCATGGTAGCTATAGAAGATTCATGCATGAAAGGTTTAGATTTATTAACTAAGGTTCAGTTATGTATGGTACAAAATCCTATATTTTATATGTATTTGCAGTGTACATATTTATATTTGTATTTCTTCCAAATTGAGCCTAAACGATTCAACTAGCAACCCTATTCTTACTGCTGTTAATGTTGTCATCCATCATGAACTTCTCCAGCCACGTTGTGAGTTTAATTGCCTTGTGGGAATCTCTGTCATGGCTCAAGAGAATTTGCCACATGTACAAAGTAGTTTTATTTTTGTTGAAAGTCATTGAATCGAAGGAGAAAACTCTTAGAAATCATGGGTTATAACTTATAAGAGTGTTGTGGACTAGGGATGTGAATAATTTAGGGGGCATTCGCCAAACAACACTATTTCATCGCTGTGTATTGGAAATATCTTTTCATGAATGATAAAAGAGATGTTCTTAATGTAAAGCTTTGATGTCTGGAGTTGTGGGAACAACTTGTGGGCAGCAAATCTGAACCCCCCTAAATGCGAATACATCAGCTTTTGAAATAAGGATTTTTGGACTACAATCCCCCCAAAAATCTGAATTGCAGTCCCTTCTAATTTACTAGAAGCATTTATTGATTGCAAATGATGGCATATTCTTTTTAAGTGCAAATTTTGTGTTTAGGGGTGACAATGAAGAGAGCCTTGTCAATGGGTCAAAGGTCAACCAATACTATCTTTACAAACTTTGACCTCTCTAAAGTTGAAATTATAAGTAAAAAGAGAGTTGTCATGACCTCGTGCAAAGCTTTATTACCCATTTGGAGTAGCCACTGGATCGCCAATCATACTTCTACCTGGACCATTCTAAACCATTTTACATTAAACTAAGCTTAAACCTTGGATGACCCCAGGGTTAGGAATGGGGGGGGGGGGTCAAGATGGGTAGGGACCATATTCTCAATCTTTAAAAGTTCTTTTAAAAGCTCAAGACCTTAAAAGTAGGTAGATCTTTGAAGACTAAAGACCGTTTGATTGTAATTTGGTAAGCATATTTGTCACCGGTCCTTCCTACATACATGTGAAGTGTATGTATGGGACCCAATAACACATTCAAACCTGTCAAATATAGTTCCTGTGGGTCCCACTCGCACATTTACTTTCACAAAATATTAAAGTGAACCCCACTCATGCATTTCCTTATACAAAATATCTGTTAATCTCCGTTTACACATTGACATACAATTATCACTTATGCTTCATTCATACGTCCACTTATACAAAAAAAAAAATTCAATGTGGGCCCCACATGGTTCATCACATAACAAGTAACCTTCCATGGATAAAGACTATGCTACCAAGTAGATAATTCCTAGTAGGGGTGCTCACGGGTCGGGTTGGGTCGGTTTCTTGGGATTTTTCCAACCGACCTGACCTGGTCGGTTTGAGTCGGTTTGGGTCGGTTTCGATTTTGCTCCTGCACAAAACCAAATAAAATCTGAATTAGTTGATAATTTGATATTCAAGAGTCCAAGATAAATCTAAATTTAATTCAGGTAAAGAATAAAATCAATAAATTCTTCATGTAAAAACAAGTGTCAATAATGGGCCTTCTAGAGTAAAAAACTAGGTAAATCTAGGTAGGTAAATCAATAAAATAAAAATTTAGAAACCTTCTAAATTCTAATCTAGGTAAAAAACTAAAAAATGACACCTAATTGAATTCTAATTGTAATTGCCTAATAGGCCTTCTAGAGTTCTAGTTCTAGTAGAAGTCTAAAAATAGAAAACTATTAGGAATTAGGAAACAAATCAAACTAGGAAGTAAGAACTACCAAACTAGTAGAATACTAGTTCGGTTCGGATCGAGTTGGTTTCGGTTTTCACGCAAGAAAACTAAAACCGACCCGAGATTTCGGTTTATGTATGTGCCCAACCCGAAACCGACCGGTATGAATGAAAACCCGGCCGACTCGAGTTGGGTCGGTCCAGGTTGGTCGGTTTGGTCGAGTTGGGCATTCTTATAAACAGCCCTAATTCCTAGTGTGCTAACCCTCCGTATAAACGGGTGGTCGAACTTGTTCCTTTAATTGGTAAAGATGTTGCATGCAACGGTTAAATTAAAACAAGCTTTGATAAACAACCTATGTAATAACAAATAATATAATAGCATACCCACCATTTGAAATCAACAACCCAACTGGGGGCATATAGATCTCAGAATTAGTGGCACACAACAAGGCGATTGCACATGAAATCTATAGCCTGAATTGTAGAAAATAGTTATGGTTTAATTAGGGTTGTTGCACAAAATACACAGCTTAGGGTCCGTTTGGTTTGTAGTTGGAATTGGAATTGGAATTAGAATCAAAATCCTTCGGAATTGAAATTGGAATGATTCATTCTTATAGTCTGATTGATTTAGATAGAAATGAAAATGGAAATTAAAATCAACAAGAATGAGATTTCATTCCCAATGGAAGGGTAGGTGATGAGGGTGGATTTGGCCCTCCAGTGACATTGTGACACCTGACACCTCATGCCAACTAAGTGCAGCCTCTTGACAACTAGGCAGCTCGCCACAAGCAGCTAACCCTCATGTAGTCTGGCACCTCAGAACAACTAGGTGACACCCGGGACCACTTTGGCAACAACTTGCCTTTGCTAAGTTGATGGTGTTCCACTGGGCGTATCTTGGCACAGGCACGGCCTGGCACAGAAGCAGCTTGGCACAGGCGCGACCTAGCACAAGTGCGGCCTGGTAGCCTAGCCCTGGCACGAGCTGGCAGCCTGGCCTTGGCATGAGTTGGCAGCCTGACCCTAGCGCGACCTAGCCTTGGCACAAGCTGGCAGCCTAGCCTTGGCAGGAGCTAGCAGCCTGGCCCTGACACGAGCTGGAAGTCTGGCCTTGGCACGAGCTGGCAGCTTGGCCTTGGCACGAGCTGGCAACCTGGCCCTGACACGAGCTGGCAGCCTGGCCTTGGCACGAGTTGGCAGCTTGGCCTTGGCACGAGATGGCAGCCTGGCCCTGACACAAGCTGGCAGCCTGGCCTTGGCACGAGCTAGCAGCTTGGCCTTGGCACGAGCTGGCAGCCTGACCTTGGCGTGACCTGGCGGCCTGGCCTTGGCACGAGCTAGCAGCCTGGCCCTGGCGCGAGCTGGCGGCCTGGGCCACGTGCCAACCTGACAACCCCGAGGAGCTCACCACCGTACCCCACATTTTACGGAATTGTGACTTGTAACGGCTATGTTAGCTCACCCACTCCCCGACTTAGGCGGAAATGGGCAACCTTACCAGTTATTGGCTTTATCCCCACCTAACACAAAAACAGGTCACATCACAGCGGGAATCCAAGAACTGCTCCACCTAACCCACGAAGACTCCAGTATATAAAGACCTCACCCCCCTGGGGCAAAGGTAATGCGTGATCTCTGCTCTCTAGCTCTCATTCTCTTATATCATTTTCAGCTCGCTACTGTGCTGACTTAGCCATCGGAGTGACCTCACCGGGTAAACACCCCCGGGTTCTCTGATTCAGTTCTTGCAGGTCCCTCAGCTCCCGCTGCCTACAAAGATGAGCAGATCATCGCCAACAGGGAGTAACTAGTTCAGTTCCCGTCATTGCTGGCAGCCAGATCATCTCCTGCAGGGAGCAGCTGGATTGCGCTACGCTAGGGAGCTCCACTTCAGCTCCTAAGTCACAGGCCACTTGGGAGCAGACGAGCTGATGAGATACTTAGCCAAAAAATTGATATGTGACCAGAAACCGTTACATCAGTACGGAATGACCATTCCCTCAAATGGGAGAATGTCAGAATGAGAATGGGATTCTGATTCTGCCCAACCATACAGTTGGAATCGAAATAGCCCATTCCGATTCCGATTCCAGACCCCTATTCCTGCAAACCAAATGGGGCCTTAGATATACAATTGGATTAAACCGAACTGCTCTAATCTTAGCTCCTTGTCTGATCTGGTTTATTCAATATTGATTGCCAATATTGTAGGCAAAAGGAAAACAAACAAATAACATACTAATCTGATGTTGCTTATGTGTGGTGGTGCAATTAGAATATGGAACTATTTGCTATGAAAAACATTTTTCAAGTAGCCTTCAGATCAATGCCTCATGCAGGTTTCTGTAGCAACAAAGCCAAGAGATAACAAAGGGCTGAATCAACAGAAGATAACACAACGATAAACAAGGCTACAAGCACAAGAGTGAGGGTTGCAGTTTTCAGCTGCAAATAATAAAAAGAACCCAATTAGAATACAAGTTTTCATGTTTCATTTTGTTGCGCAATTTGAAACCACTTTCTACTCAAAACGTTACAGAAACAGTATAGTATTGTCAGTGATGCCCAATTATCACATAAGCTTTTATTGAACTCCGATCATATCTGAACATCTGAAACTTTACAAAAAAACATCTGAATATCTGGAAATCTGAAACCCACCAAAACACTATTTATATTGATTTTGAGGGGTTGAAATTGCACAGCCTTGTGAGTAAAAAGATTCAACCCACCAGACAAATTAATACTCATTACAGTACAGTTCTAGTGGAACCGTGCAGTAATGCAAAATCCAAATCAATATAAAATAGTAATAAAAATGAACGTAAATCAAAAAAAAAATCCCTTTCAAATTTTAAGCCTTCACATATCTTTCCTTTATCTAAATCATTTATGGTCTGAGAGACTGAGAGAGGGAGATCATGATTCTGTTACTTTAACGCTCAGTTTATGTTCACAAATTGTCCCGGGATCAGTAAAGAATTTGCCCACATCTTGCACTTCAACAATGAACAAGTATGGTAAGTACATATCTTCTAATTGCATTTCTTTTTCTGGTGTTTTTTATTATTTTTTGAAACTCATATTTCAACAATATCTCCTTAGTTTAATTTTCTGATGCATCTGAACAAAACTACAGTGTTTTTTCCCACTGAGGCTAGGGGAACCAAGGGGTTGTTTGTCTTGTTGGTGTCAATGATCCAAGTGTCTGGATAAAATGGATCAACCTACGATGCATAAATTCCTGATATTCTATATTTATATGTCATACAAAACAAGCATAATAAATAAGAAATATAAAAAAGAAGAAATATTTTTGTTGATGATAGAATACAAAATTTAAATCCACCAATACGCCACGTCTCTATTACTTAGTTCATGAAATTGATCAAGATATTATTTGATATTATCACGTGCAATACACGTACACTTTTACTAAAAAAACCCAAATATTACAATTAAACTGTTTGACTCAACTAGAAACCAGGGATGGAACTCAATTGACGTCATGGTTAGGTTCATTCAGACATCAAATGGGAAATTTTTTATGTTGTGGTAAAAGGAATATAGTTCAAAGCTTCAAACTATTTTCTCATCAAATTTTTACAAATAAATTTGCCAAACTAGATAGGGCTGTTAATAGGTTATAAAGAAGATGCAGTACAACTGAACCCAATTGACTCAATTACATAGGCCCTGGGCATGCATTATAGGACTGAACCCAATAGTAAATTCATAGGCTTACTGCAAAATTATGGGTTAAAAAATAGACCTATCAATTATAAGCACATCCCTCTATATTGGACTGTCAATTACGAGAATGGTTTTCTTCTTAGGTGGATCCAACAAATAGCACAGAAACCATGAGACAAATAATAAATATAGAGTGCATCAAAATAAGGAAAATATACAATTGAAAAATCTTGAGAATACAACTGCATTTTGTTCTTCTGTTGCATTTGTTAAAATGTAGCATGATTATGTAGAAACTAATAATCCAAAATATTTAGTAATACGAAACTCAATTTCACAATCACATCCCAAACCATTATTCCCAAATCAAAGCATCAAAACTAATCATAATCCCATCTAAACAATCAAATCTCAAATACCCTAGTCCAATTAGCAATGGCACCACATCAGCGCCGTTGGCATCGTTGCCGTTTTCAGGAGCAACGGTGCCACATTAGTGTCACATCGGAAAAAATAGTGCTCCAGGAGACGGGTATTAGTTTATAATCATTTTTCCATAAAAAAATGGTGCTCCAAAACATGCCTCAGAAATCGGGAAGCCATGGCTTCGAGCAATGTCAAATTTAGTGTTTCCTAGAGCTGTAGCTCGTTGCTGCCAACAGGGCAATGATGTGGCACTAGATAATGGGTATCAGTGTTGAAAACGTTTCCTGGAGCAATGATACCAAACAGAAAAAGTTGTTGTTCTAGGAAACGTCCTACCTAATAGCAACGATTCCAAACAAAAATAAAGGCACTGCTTTCTGAGAAAACAGTGTTTCCAACCACACATCAGCAAAGAAAACGGTGCTGCATCTGCAGCATCGATGCCAAACATATACTAAATAAACCAAAACAACAATAGACCCTAACGAGTGAAAACTTGAATCTATAAGTAAACCAATAAACATGAGCCTTGGAATGTAGATTGTACCTGAGAAATATAAGAATGAAAAAGATTTTAGATCCCTACAAAAAAATGACTGATTATTCATCTACAGAGAGAAGGTTGAAGAAGAAGAAGAAGAAGAAGAAGAAGAAGACACAAAGGAAGAAAAAGGAAAATAAAATGAAGATAGAAGAAGAAGAGAAATGGTAGAACACAAGGTTTTTAAAGTCAGACCAGAAAACAAACCGATTAGGGGTCTAATTTTTGGGTCAAACGGTCTGACCGTTTGAACCAAATGGATGGCGTTCTAACAAAAAAAATAAAAAATGGTCAAAACCGTTGGATGGTTCAAACAGTTTAACTGCCTGAATCAGTGGTTTTCTGACCAAATCAATAATTTTTTGGCAAAATAACAGTTTTGAAGTAAGACAGAACCGATCCGATCGTCTAGTTCGATCTGGTTTTGAAAACCATGGTGGTTAACGTATAACTGATGCGGATGGTTTTTCCCTTGTGAGGTTCTCTACTTTCATTCAGTGTGAGGTGAGAAATGGGGGTAATCTCTCAAACCCATCGAAATTTGGGTGTTTTTTGGTGCATGTATTTGGAAGCTTTGGGCGGTCTCAAAAACCATAAGCTTCGTTTGAAGCTTCCCGGTTTTGGCCTATTTTGGGATTCCATGATCTTTTCGAGGCCTATGTCTTTTGAGCTTCATATCTTTCATATTCCATATACGAAAAGCGCATGGATTGGCTTGCCAAACCGGCCTTAGTGTCCATCCTTGGTCCCCAATGGAGATGGATTCCCTATGAGGGAACCAAATCCACGAACTTTTTTTATTAAATATTTGCTTTTGGAAAAAAAAGATTTATGTAAGATAAAGGAAAATTAAAATATAAATAATATTTTAAATAAATTTTGATATTTAATATCACACACATATACATATACATATACATCCTATAAATCCCCATTTGTTCCCAAGATAACCAAGAGGGGGGGTTGAATTTAGGTACTTACAAGATTTTCCCCCAATTAATGCCTTTTAAAGTTGATAAATACAGAATTAATAGATTGGAAGGCTGTGTGTGTACGCGCATACACAGTATGCAAAGTGATGCAAGTAACAAAAATATATAAACAAGTAAACAATCGCAAGAAAGTAAAACATACAAAGGTTGAGGGATTGAAATTTTTTAAAAAACAATTGGAATTCTATGTGCCAATAAAACCTTACAACTAGTAAGACTTCCAAGTGTCTATAAGAACTAACTGGTTGAATTTTCGGGTGCCAACCAAACTTGATCAGAAACCATTACATTAATTGGCGCAGTACGTGGGAAATATTACAAAAAGCTAAGTTTTCATCATACAAAAAGCTAAGTCCTCTTCTCCTACAAAGTTAAGTCCTCACTTTTTAGAAACTGAAGCTCTCGCTTTATAGTTCCCATTTTTTATGAGCTCAAACACTATGTAGGGAGCTAACAGACTAAGTAGCTCTTAAGGCGCCCACTCGGTGGCCTAGCGCGACTTGACGCGGCTTGGCAGACTCGCACATGCGCCGACCTGGCGCAAACTGACGAACTGATAAAAGACTTCCTCATCACTTGAGACCTAGCCGCCTCTTCGGCATGAGTGAGCTAGCCCTAGTCGCCTCCTTGGCATGGCCACTTAAGATCCAGTCGCCTCTTCGGCATGGGTGAGCTAGTCCCAGTCACCTCTTCGGCATGGGCGCTTAAAATCCAGTCGCCTCTTTGACATGGGCAAGCTAAGTCCCAGTCGCCTCTTCAGCATGGGAACCTAAGTCCCAGTCGCCTCTTCGGCATGGGAACCTAAGTCCCAGTCGCCTCTTCGGCATGGGCACCTAAGTCCCAGTCACCTCTTCGGCATGGGCAAGCTAAGTCCCAGTCACCTCTTCAGCATGCGCACCTAAGTCCCAATCGCCTCTTCGGCATGGGTGAGCTAAGTCCCAGTCGCCTCTTTGGCATGGACACTTAAGACCCAATCGCCTCTTCGGCATGGGTGAGCTAGTCCCAGTTGCCTCCTTGGCATGGACACTTAAGACCCAGTCGCCTCTTCGGCATGGGCGAGCTAGTCCTAGTTGCCTCCTTGGCATGGGCACTTAAGACACAATCGCCTCTTCGGCATGGACAAAATCAACAAGAGTGGATTATAAGTCGCTCCCAGAGCCTAAGGGCTAAAGTATCGAACTGGCAGAGACCTCGGCACCACATAAGTCCCAGTCGCCTCTTCGGCATGGGCAAAATTCAGGAGTGGATTGCGAGTCGCTCCCAGAGCCTAAGGAACTGAATCAGCACTTACGAGCCCATCGAATTCCGAGCCAAAAAGAGAAATCTACTTCCTTCGCCAAGTTACTCTCAGCTCAAGAGTGGGGGGCAAATGATGAGGGCGGATTTGGCCCTCCAATGACATTGTGACACCTGGCACTTCCAGACAGCTCGCCACTTACAGGCAGCTCGCCACCATGCAGCACTCACAGGCAGTTCGCCACTAGGCAGCTTGCCACCATGCAGCACTTACAGGCAGCTCGCCACTCATAGGCAACTCGCCACCCAAACAGCTCGGCACTTCACAGGCAGCTCGCCACTCATAGGCAACTTGCCACCGTACCCTGCATTTTACGGGATTGTGACTTGTAACGGCTATATTAGCTCACCCACTCCCCGATTTAGGTGGAAATGGGCCACCTTACCAGTTGGTGGCTTTATCCCCACCTAACACGAAAATAGGTCCCATCACAGCGGGAATCCAAGAACTGCTCCACCAAACCCGCAAGGACTCCAGTATATAAAGGCCTCACCCCCCAGGGGCGGAAAAAGAGGAAAAATGATGGAAAATGAAGGGTGATCTCTACTCTCTAGCTCTCTCATTTCTCTAATATCATCTTCAAGCTCTCCACTATTAAGTGCTGACTTAGCCATCGGAGTGTCCCCATCGGGTAAGCCACCCCGAGTTCTCTAATTCAATTCTTGCAGGCAACCAGTTCCTGCCGTCTACAAAGATGAGCCAATCATCTCCTGCATGGAGCAACCGGATTGCACTACACTAGGGAGCTCCACTTCAACCTCTAAATCATCGGCCACCTGGGAACAGACGGGATGATGAGGTACTTAACCAAAAAAAAAATAATACGTGACCAGAAACCGTTACATCAAATATAATTGATATAACAACAACCGATTGTCATTGGAAATGGACCATAATTAACCCATATTTGCAATCTTCAGTTTATTAGCCCATCCTCCATAAATTTATATAAAATGTAATGTAATAACCAAACCTCTTTCTAGTAAATTGACGAGAATTATATTATATAAATTAATGGTATTCCTTCATATAAGTGTTGGTTGATAAAAAATTGAGAATGTCGCCACTTTGTCACCAAAACCCTCACGTAGAGGTAACGCATTAATGGACCAGATTTTGATTGAAAGTTGTTCCAATCAAAATCAATTTCAACAGATTTAACAGGCCAATAATGTATATTGAATTAGACCAGTCCACACTCAATGGTGGTGCAAAATATTTACTGGATTAGATTGGACCTAATCCATCTGTAATGGATTTATGTTGACTGTGTTGGCTTGAGCCAATATCCTGTTCATTAACATAAGATAAGAGTATGGGTGTCAATGAATCAGGTTTTAGTTGGACTCAATTTATTTTACAATCAATTTGAACAATTTTGACCAGTCCCAAATGGTACAGAATAAATTGGATTAAACCTAATCCATCTGTAATGGATCCATACGAGACCGGATTGGATTGGACCAATATCATGTCCATTGACATCCCTATCGTCATGTGCACCCTAAAAGTTCCAACGTGAACAGAACAAAAACCCATAATCAAGTCTAGTATCGGTAGTGGTAGGCACACTCTGAGTGAAAAGTGAAAACACAATTAGTGATGCCCTGCAATTATGCCTCACAGCCCACCCGTGCAATGACTGACTTAAGTACAACACTTGAGGAGGAGAGGTGTTTTGTTTACTCAATGTGCTCATCAGAGTAGAATGTGTGTACAAGATTCCAACTCTAAGATATCATAATGAAAGTCTTGACCACGTCACTCCTGCAGCAGTGCACCACCACCGTCCTCAATCAATCAACATTGGTCATTACTCCTTGTGCATTTGGACCACATTAGGTCGGTAGGTCCTTAACGCAGCACATTTCCTGCAACCAGCGTTGCAGGACAAACCCAAATTTTAAATACGACAACATTTTAATCAAATATAAGTTGGATGTGATATTTTGTCTTTCTCTTAAAATATCGGCGTGTCTGGGGTCTCAGGTTTGTCCTGCAACCACTGCCACATGAAACGTAATCTCGACCTTAACGGTTAGGTCATCTAATTAGAGGTGATTTTTTTCACTTCTCATTTTGCCATCATTAGCCTGTAAAGGGTCGAAAATACGAATCAGAATCCGAGATTCGGTATAATTGAATCAGTTCAAATCGCATATTCGATTGAATTTGAATTTGGATATGCATTCATCCAATTCGATAAATATTCGAACCGATTATATATATATATTATTATATTATTATATAATATAAAGATTAAAAAAAGAAAATAAAAAATAACTAATGACCGTAAAATCCCAAAACCTATTCTTCAAGCATAAAAAACTGCCCCAACAGGATGGGTACCCATCGAGTAGGGCAGAAATTGTCATCCCTAACGATGCACCCAACCTAGCCTATTCTTTTTGGGGTTGGACATGATTTTAGGTAGGGATGCTTACAGTTCGGTTAACCAAACCGTGGGCCTATTTTTGAAACTGAACCGGTATCACCGTTTTTTGGAAAATCGGTAACCAAAATCGAACCGAACCTGATCAGTTAACCGGTTGATCGGTTCGATTAATCATTGGTTCGATTCATTAGTTTTTCAATTTGTTTATATTTATAATATATATATATAATAAAAACTATAAATATATATATATATATATATAAAATACTATATTTTAAATAATATATTATATATTATAAATATATATTTATATATAATGCATATTTATTAATTTATAATACATAGAAAATAAAAATATATATAATATATAGAAATGAATGTATAAGTATACTGGTCAGTTCAATTAACTGACGGTTTTCTATGTTGGTTAATCGAAACCGAACTGATATGTTCGATTTTTTTAAAATATTGAACCAAAACCAAACTGACCGATTCGGTTAACTAGATTTTTGGTTCAATTTCAGTCGGTTTTTTGGTGTGGTTTGGTTTTTCAATTTTTCTTGCTCACCCCTAACTTTAGGCCTATGGGCTTGCGACCAAAACACTATCCCAATTTTCAAGCTGGGTTCAATCTTTCTTAGAAAATTCCAGCTTGATAATATTTTAAATAGTGAAAAATATATTATATAATTTTTCTTTATTCTTATTCTTTTATTTTCACAAAAAAGTGAGACCTTTCAGTATTTTTTGGGTTTTGAGGTCATTTAATATAAATAAATCAATTTAGTTATTGAGTAAAAAAATCTTCTTGCCTAATTTCTAGTCTAAGCATTGAGCTCAAGCCCAAGCTTAAGACTTTATATGAGGGCCAAGCTTAGGCTCAAGATCTAGGCCCGATGGTCGGGCTAGGCTAGAGCCTAAGAGTATTCTATTTGTAGAGGCAAAGCCCAACTCGGTTTGCCACAATTAGGGGTGAGCACTATTCGGTTAAAATTTAATTTCGATTTTGATTTTTTTCGTTCGGTCTTTTTGGTTTTTGGTTAAATCAATTTGATTAATTCGGTTTTTGACAAGTTCGATTAACCAAACTTTCTATTATTATATATAATATATTATATATTTATATATTAATATATAATATAATAAAATTTGATTTCATAATATATAATATATATTATATGTTATAATATATAATAAAGTATATATTATTAAAATTCAGTTTTAACCGAACTAACCGAAAACTGAACCAAAAATTTTGGTTTTGGTTATTTCGTTTTTTCTATAATTCGGTTTTAGATTTTTTAGTTTGGTTTTTAAAATTTTGGTTTATTCGGTTTGGTTTTTAACTGAATAAACCGAATGCTCACCCCTAGCCACAGTTACAAGTTTTTAACCGAATAAACTGAATTAGAGGTATATTCAAATCCAATTTGACAATACAAATCCTAGATCCGATTTGATTGGATCTCACAAATGGTGATCCAAACCTAAATCTGTTAAAGATGTCAAATATCTAAATCTGATTTAATTTCTAAAAAAAATAATAAATTATTTAAAAGTAACAAATTATATAAAGGAAAACATAAAATACAAGTATTTTTTCAACTATTCATATATATATATATATATATATACATGTATGTGTGTGTAGTCAGATTGGATTGGATAAGGAGTGATCTGCATCTGAACTGATTTCAATCAAATTCTATTTATTCAATATCTGACAGGGGGTTATCCAAGTCCAATAAAAATAATGTCAAATTCAAATTGGAACGGATCATGATCAGGTCCATTTACACCCCTACGCTTAGCCTTAAGGGAAGGGGTTTTTATGTTAATTTTATGCACCCAAATAGATAGGCATATAAACTTATTGACTTGGTATAAATATTTTTTTACCTCCTATGCCATATTAGTGATGGTAGGTGTGGGCATGGATGGGTTTGGTTTGGTCCAAAGGAAAAACTTGAGCCCATCCTATAGGGGAAATGGGATTAATTGAATGCAATAGTTGTTCAACAAGCCATGAAACCAATGATAACACCCAATACCACTCATAAAATATATGGGGCCACAACCATTCAACCTCTCACTGTGAACCTAGTATTTTATGACTAGTTTGGGGTGTCATCCTTGGTTCCACATCATCACAGTCAACTAATTTGAATTATTGTAGAGGTTGGTTCCAAAATTTTAGAATTAGAAGATGATTCTGGCCTTGAAGGTCCCAAAGTTGGTTCTAGGGTCTATGTTTTCCTTTTCAAAACTTTGGCCTTGGACTAAAATCTATCAACAAGGAGGCCAATTATTCGGATTGGTTCAAGTAGGGCAAACCTCTATAACCTAGAACCAACCTAGGCGGGGGTTAGTTTCAAGAATTTAAAACAAAATTCTAGTCTACAACGAATTGACTAGTTTGAGGTCAGTAGGGATCTGCTACCAACCCTATCCCAACCACACATAGTGGGTGCATTGGAGGCCGAACCATGACCATTGACATTTTAAGTCAATCCAATGGTCAAAACTTGATCAGATGTGATCAAAAGACACTCTGTGAACAGTCATAGAATTTGAATTTGTGATTGTACAAAGAGCCTCTTCAACAAATACACCTGCTTTCAAGATAACTCTCTAGAATCTAGAAAAGGATGTTAGTCAAAATGGTTGAGAATACAAGTCTTACAGAAGGTTTCTTTGAAGATTCTTTAACTTTGCCAGTTGCAATTTCTCACCCAAGACTATTGTATTTCGAAAATGAATATACCAGCAACCCAACAACAAACTTAGTCAATTGAGTGGGGTAAATAACATTCACATTGAAAATTGGTTTTAAAATTCCCACCAAAACTCTTGTTTTTCTACCTTTAAACCTTGTCCTACATTGGAAAATTACTAAACTTGACTTAATCTTTTAAATAGGAGTTTGTTTACACTCCTTAGAAGTACAGAGACTTGCTATTGTGCAATATGCACGCATGTGTGTATATTCGTGTGTGACACAATGAGGCACTTTAGAGTTACACACATGTGTGCGTGCATTGCGCAGTAGCAAGTCTATATTTCTAAGGGATGTAAACAAACTGTTATTTAAAAGCCCAAGTCAAGTTTGGTAATTTTCCACTATAGGACAAGGCTTAGAGAAAAGAAAATAAGATAAAAACAAGAATTTTGGTTGAAGTTTCAAAACCATTTTCAATGTGTATGTATAGATGTGCTCTATTATGCAATTAATCAGTCACGCCCATTGGATTTAATCTCTATTGAGATTAAAATCCAACATGTTTGAGGTTGGTAGGGATCTGCTACCAACCTTATCCCAACAAACCATTGTAGTCTCACCAAGAACATCTCCCTTGTCATTCATGAGGAGATGTCCCAAATTTACAGCTATAATGGTTGGTTGGGACGTTGTTGGCACCATGTATTGGTAGCTGATCCAAACTTGGTTTAAAGTAGAAATGACTGATTTGCTCGCCCCTAATGGTTGGTGTGGTATCAAATATAAGCTTTTCGGGATAATGGCCATGCAAGAAAGGTATAGGCCTCCCCTAAACCCTATCATCCCCAACCCAAGTGAAGGCGAGACTTTATCCTAGGTCTCTACTACAATAGGGGTGGATTCGAGCTGAGTCAAGCTGAATACATGGCTATTCAAGCTCGTCTTGCCAAAACAATGCCAAGCTCCATATAAAGAATACAAATTATGCATATAATTTTTTTTTTATTTTACATACAAAAAATTACCAAAATTATTTATTACTATACATAAAAAATAAAAATATTATATATCTATGTATGTAATAAAAATTATTTATTATATATATATATTAGGCTCAATTAGACTCACAAGCCTCACCAACCAAGGTTTACTGGATGCAAACTTGGCTTAAAACTCGATTTAAACCAACCAAAATTAAACTTTTCACGAACCAAACTCAAATAACTCATGAAAAGCTCGATTCATTTCCACCACTAATTACAATTAGCTACCTTCCAAATATAAACAAACTTCTGTTACCAAATAGCGCATCACACAGGGTCATGCAAGTGATGTAACGTAGGAATCTGAGTTTTCAGTTTTTAGTTGGAGAGGGAGAACAGATCAAGTATATCACGGACCACAAGCATCTCCTTTCCTTGCATGTTATCTCCCTTCAAACATGGAAAGGTCTAGTAGAGCTTTAAAGCATCGGACCTTTCAAGTTTCAACCATAGATATTGCTAATAAGAGCCTTTAATCCAACGGTATCAGCTTGCGGAGCTGAATGTAATGAGGAATACATGTGCACTCCACCCAAAGGGGCCCCACGGTATCAACAGTCTGTACAGATAAAGCATCACCAGACCCCTTTGTTTTTGCCACGTGTAAGTAGTGGGGACCATACTTGATACTAGATAGTAGATACTGCCCAAACCCAAAGGATGCAGAAAGAGAGCGTCAAGTGGAGTCTCTGTATCTCATCACTCATCAGATCAGACTGAAAAAGGGAAAGGGCAAGCCATCGTCTCTCCCTCTCTCCTGTATCTGTCGTCGCTCACCTCCTCCTCCGAGAGGCCCCAGCTCGTGCTTGTCCCCAAAATGTTTAACAAGAAGCAGAATCCCCAGGGTGGTATAAAAAAGGGGGAATTGGGCAGAAGAACCAACCCCAGTACCCACTACCGACAGCTTGCTTTGCCTAGTCCTATATAGTGCTTTTGACTGCTTTTTTCAATCTCCCCGGGCCCTATTCCTTACTTTTACCCATGTAAGTGTTTATCTGGTTTGAATGTGATGAAGCGGAAATCGCTTAAATATGGAAAAATAAACAGAAAGAGGGAGTCAAAGCAGAGAGTGAGTGGTACTTCGGTTGGGGGCCTCAGGAACAGAAACAGACGTCTCGTGAAGTAGTTCCTTCTGCCCCCAAGGCCCCAAGTCCCCGTTTCAAAGCTAAAATTATTATTTAAAAGAGCTCGCTTCGTTTCCTTCGCCGCTGCTGTGCAAAAAATAAAAAATAGACCCCACCTTCCTTCGTCCTTGTCCTCTCTGTCCCTGTCCGGTCCCTGTCCCGTCTTTGAGAGAAGAGAGAGAGAAGAGCAGTGCCAGTGGGTAAACAGAACAGGGCAGAGGAGAGAGAGAGATTTGATTGGGAGAAGTAGGAAAATTTTAATTTCATATGTGGGCCCATCACACACATTCTTGAGGATAAATCGGTTATTCCAGTTGTACTCTCACCATCACATAATGAGAGTGTTGGGTTCCATTTACGTTTATTCACACTTTTATCGACGGTGCTACATAGGCGCCACTTCAACATTTTCTCTATCTTACTCTTTTGCATGCTTAGAAAATGTAAAAAGTCAATTTTGATTTTTGTGCATATCAAGCGTTTGTAGAAGTTAATTTTTAAAGATTTTATAAATGGTTAGGCGTTTTTTCAACATCACACTGATGTGGAGCCTAGTGGCACCTATTTGTCATAAATAGTTATAATTATTGCATTTCTCGGTTTTACTAGCAAATAAAGCATAAACGTTTATTCAATGTTTGTTTGGAACTGTTGTTGTTGCTCCAGAAAACGGCACCACATCAGCACCATGTAGGAAAAAACGATGCTCTAGGAAACAACCTTCTGTTTGAAACCGTTTTTCTATAGAAAATGGTGCTCTAAGCCACACCTTAGAAATCGGGAAGGCATGGCTTGGAGCAATGCCAAATTTGGCGTTTCCTAGAGCTGCAGCTCATTACTACCAACAGGGCAGTGATGTGGCAGTAGATAATGGGTAACAGTGCATAAAACGTTTCCTAAAACATTGGTACCAAACAGAAAAAGTTGTTGCTCCAAGAAACGTCCTATCTGGCAGCAACGATTCCAAACAAAAAAAGGCACCATTTTCTCATCCAAGCCACACATCAGTAGTAAGAAACGGTGCTACAACTACAGCATCAATGCCAAACATATACTCAATAAACATAAACGGAATCAAATACATACGATGTGTGACCCAACACCTCACCATAATACGAGTCCGAATCTCATGCCCACGAAAACTCTGCCTACATTTATCGCAACCACATATGGAGAACATCTCATCCCCTACATAATATTATGCAGGGGGAGATATTCCCAATTCACGGGGGTAATCTATTGTGGATAGGCGTGGACAGAGTTCTCATAGACAGAAGATCTGAAATCCCATATTACAACAACCTACCATGGAGTTCGGATCACCTTCCAACAGAAGACATACATTCCAATACTCTCCCAATATGATCCGATACCACACATTTCACCATGAGACTTGGATCCACCATAATAAAAATGGGACCCACCATGTCCGCACTGTATGGATATAATTGTTGTTAGCAATCTAGGTTTTGGATACATGTCCCATGCATTACTATGGCTCACGGTATGGTCACTTCAATACATCAAGTGACATGATTCTCGATTTTAGCCCAAGGTTACTCCTGTTTGGTTTAAAGGAAAATGCAGGAAAAGGTAAGAAAACCTTTACATTTCCCTTCCTTTCCCTATCCTTCAAATCAAACATAGCCTAAGGGAATGGCTGATTTTTGAAGTACATTGTTAGTGGTTTGGCGTGGGCTTTGCTTGCACACAATCTTTAACACATGGCGAATTGGCCATGGCTGAGCTCGGATTAGCTCACCACAATACATTCACTCAAAGACACTACATTGGGGATATCTATGATATAAAGTACAAGGTTTGTGAGTGCTTGCTTGTCATACACAAATGCATCCATTCAGAGAGAAAAAGTGGATTTTCTGATAGCTTTGTGTCATGAAGAGAATGCATTTATGTATCCATTTATTAGACACAAAATTGTGCTCTTTGAAAATCGAAATAACCAGGCTTATTGATTGTCTCAATCAAGCAAGAGGAGAGACGCCATTCCTGGGCGTTTTGCCAACGATAATTTCTTGTCTTCATCTTTGATCACTATGTGGTCATCATTGTCCATCCTCTCTCTCAAGTCATATCGACACCACGTGTGACGGAAAAGCACGACTAAGGAGTGTCCAATATAGACAAGGAAGTAGACTCTGTCGGGGAAGAGGAAACCTCCCGAAGACCTCGGTGGACAACCTCATCCCAACAACCTTGGGAGCCCTATTCATTTGGAACATGGACACCCAACTATAAATAGGTATTCCCCGCTTGGGGTAAGGGACCTTTTGGTAGAATGTTCTTTGAATATCTATATGCACTATCTCTTTGGCCTAAACCAGCGTTATTTCAACCCATTTGGCCTAGCCACCTCTTTCTCTACCCAACTAACTTGAGCGTCGGATTACCTACCCAGGGAATAACTCCTTAGGCCTTTGACCTTTCTCATAGTTGCAAATCTCAGTGTGCGGCCTTGGCCTCGTCTAGTTGCCAAGATTATCTAATTGTGTCTTCGATTCGGAACACCTCAAATTGAACAACATCACAACCATTGATTTTTTTCGAATCATTTGCTTTTACAGATCTCATCCGCTCATTTAATATGGTGATACTCTTTTGCTTTTGCAGATATATCGCCTGTTTCGCTGTGCTCTCCGGCAGGGGCACAATCCATCTTCTTCTATAGATCGACCATTCACTACTCCCATATTCGACCTCCATCGAAGGTAACAACAAATCTATACACATTATTTAATTTTCCAACTTTTATTTTATTTTATTCCTCTAGAAGACATTGTAGATCTGTGTTTGCCGATACATATATATCTGCAAACCAAATGCATTCCTCCATACATCTATACATCCTCCCATTTCTCGACACAGAACCCAAAATGGCTGCATTGGCTGTCCATTTTTCTGTTTTTTTCTTCTGATTTGGACATTGTGCGTGAAGGTGCAGAATTGTGTTTCCACACTAGTTTTCCCTTGTTTTTCTTCATCTGGAACTCAAACATACGACGTCAACCTAAACCATCTGCAATCGTTCATGTATTTGGCATGTTTGACCAAAATTTGTATGCGTATTTACATCAATTGAAATAAACAGCAAGAGTACAAAATCAGTGAACCCAGATTGCATTCATGAACGGGAAAGAGTGCATTTATGCACTCTAAATGTTTGCATTTGCATTGCAAACAAACAAAGCCTTAGAATCAAACCGAAATGGTCATTCTTCTCTTCACTTGTTTGCTTCAAAATGGAATTGAAATCGAAATAAAAATAAAAATTGATTGGAATGAATTTTCATTCACAAGGGAGGAGAATGAGATGCCCATTTTGTCAAATGGGATAATCAATGTCATTCCACTAGGAATAAGAATGGAATTCCGAGACTGCTTAATCAATTAATTGGAATTGAAATCACCAATTCCAAATCCCCACGAACCAAACGGACCCCAAGATATGTTCCCAACATATGTACGACTGGATAAACGTAATCATCAATGTATTGTGACCAGGAGATCCGAACTCGCCGTGGCCACCGAGCGAGAAGCCGAAAAATGCTCGCACACTCAAAAGATTCGAACACTCCGAAATAATTTCCTCGGCGCGTAATTGGCGCGCTCTCTTTTACTTTTATTTTCATTCTTGTTTTTTATTTTTTTTTTGCTTCATTTATTTTCATTGTTGTTGTTGTCGTTGTTATTGACTTAATTGTTAATTTGTTGGTGTTACAATAAATATACTAATAATGGCCCAATTATATGTAATGTACGTCAGTTTTAAACCGGTTTTGACGGACGAGTTGACCCAGGTCGAGTTATGATGCCACCGACAAACAACTAAATAGATGCCTATGCGGCTCAAGATCAGATAGCCACGTGTCACATGGACCATGTTGTATTCTCAAATCAAATCGCATTTATTGAGGAGCATTTGTGATTTGGGAATTGGGAGCGACCGGGGCCCTCATCTCAATACTCACCATCCCTAGTCATGGCCCACTCTCTCTGTAATAAATTACACATACGGTGGGCCATGCCGCCATGATCAGAGTGATTAACGAGGTGTTGTGGTTCAGTGGTCATCCCACGGTTGTACTTTGTACACCGAATCAGTGATATTGCAAACACCCCCCTCGATTTGTTGTTTACTTTTGATACAATACAATGCTAGAGCTTACTAATGGTAACGCGGCGGGTTTGGAAAATTTTCAAATTTTTCCAATTTTAAAACAAACATCTAAAAATATATCTAATTAAGGGTATTTTATAAAATGGGTTCATGGGTTTTTAGGGTTTTAGGAATTTAGAGAAAATACAGAATATTTTAATTATTTACTGTTATATTTGGGGAATTTTATGTAAACCCCAATTTAAAGAATTTCTTTTTTTCTTTCCCTCGCCTCGCTCGTCTCTATTTAGGGTGGGGTGTCCAATTTTATTGGGAAAAATTGTCATTCCTAATAGGGATGGAGGCATATTGGGTTGAATCAGGTGAATATAAATTCGAATCTTATTCATTAGTTTTAGATTCAGGTATTGATCATTGAATATGTTTAATAGATTAAACAAAAAATAAATAAATTTGATATATCATAAAATAGAATGACCACAGGAAACATGAACCTATGACATTTTAGTACAACGACAAATGTAAATAAAATAAACAGAAAAGATCAGATTGAGGTGGATCGCCCTAATGAAATTGGATTTGGACAAATGGACACACATTTTCAGAGATTTTTTTTTCTTAAAAATTAATAACTAAGAGAATGAGCCACATCATTCTTCTCATACGACTGACCAGACAGAGCAGGAGAAAGTCATCTAAAGGACAACCCTATGTACATGTATACCAGTTAGGAAACATTTTCTCATTCTCACTCTCAATTGATCTGATAGAAGCTATTAATTTATAGAACAACTCTTTACTTTTCTCTTTCTTTTAATCCTACAATACAAACTACAGGAAACACAGAGAGATTCTAAATCATTAGAATGTCTACATGGGCTAATATACTATTGAATAACAGCAACGCTGGTTCTTGGCAAATTATGGAATCACATGCACAGGCCGCAGAATAATTGTGTATACACAATGGGTCCTACTTGACAGATTGGCCAATCCAGAAATCAACAGGGCGGATTCGGGGAGGGTTTTGTAAATTGTAGATTCTATTCATCTTCCTAAATCACCTAACCCTTACCCGGTCCAAAACCCACACATAAAAATGCAAAATCCTCCCGCATTCAAGGGTAGGATAGGTTGGGTTAGAATCCATCTCGAATTTAACACCTAATACATAAACTATCAATTATCCCTTACATAAAATTCAAAATATTATTAAATTTAACATCTAATACATAAAGTTCATATATTTTTCAACAAAATATTAATTGGGGAAGATCGGGTTTAACCTAATGTCATACCGGTATGCGTGGTAGAATCCCAAAACCTAACCCCTCCCTAAAATCTGTCCTACCCTGAGGAAAGAGGTACCCACCAGATAGGGTAAAAAATTGTCTTTCACTAATAATGATTTAGAAGTAGCAGAAGCTCCCATTGCCATTGGCTGGCTCTGCTTAATAGGGTTCATTGTTTAATGGTTTCCATTCTCAACCAAATACACAGATTACGCCTCCCGACTCTCCTGCTCACATGCTTCTTTCTCATGTCCTACCCATTTACATTTATTTATTGATTCATTCATCCTTTCACTGCTTGTCACACTTTACACCTATGCCCTTTTTAATTACTAGTAATTCATGCACGCCACTCCCTTGCTCCATGTGGCCACTTGCAAGGGAGTCCCAGTCATAGAGAAATGGAACCCTGGGTCTAACAATAGGACTCGGACATTATAAAGCTAATCCAACTCATCCCATCTTTCTTTTTTTTTTTTTATGGATATTTCCTCTCATGACTCATGAGAGAGAGATTAAAATGTGGCAAAGTGTATAATGTTGTGCAACTCTTTGAAACTTTATCCCATGTGGAAGTTGACATGGCAGCGAACAATCGCATGTTCGCTTTTCAGTAAACTATGGGTCTCACGGTATACTTTTGTTTTATCTTTGGTATAATTTATCTGGAATTATACCTATCTTCCGAGTGGATAATTAATTGGGAATATTGCGACAATTTAGTACCCGAACTTTTAAAACGTGTCAATCCAGTACCTGTCGTTAATCAGTGTTAATCTGCCGTTAAGTGACATTTGAAAAAGACACAAGTGCCCTTTGAGTGTCATCTAATTTTCTTGATCTACCATCCAAATGCTGACAAAAAATTAACAGTCCCTAATCCTTGCCTCTTCTATTCAAGAAAGTTGGGATTTGTTAATTTTTTGTCAACATTCTTGAATAGAAAAGGCAAGGATTTGGGACTGTTAATTTTTTTGTCAACATTTGGATGGTTGATAAAGAAAATTAGATGACACTTGAAGGGCATTTGTGTCTTTTTCAAATGTCACTTAACGGCAGATTAACACTGATTAACGACAGGTACTGGATTGACACGTTTTAAAAGTTCGGGTACTAAATTGTCGCACTTTAAAGTTCGGGAACCAAAATGGCAATAGGCCCTAAGCACAGGGTACTAATCAGGAATTTTTCCTAATTAATTTTCCCACCAAGGAGAGAAATTGCCAAAACATTATGAAACAAATTTGTCCATTTATAATGATATTTTATGGGTAGAGATAGCAAATGCTTAACTTACCTAGAAAACACTTTTGATCAAAAAAAAGCATAGATAAATACACTTACCTAAATAAATGGCTTCCTGAAAAATGAACTGGACTAGGACAGCCGGTTGTAAAATGCCATCGTCATCAAATGTTTTTATTTTGTTGTTATCGATTTTCTTTTTCAATTTTTTTTAAACCAAACAAGGTTGGAGAACATGAACATGATTGTTTTTGCAAAGTGATAAAATACTTTAGTCTAAACTATGCCAATGTAGGAAGGTTATGTGGCTGCAACAGAACAGGGCCCCCCAGCAATAGCATTTCAAAGTTGGGAAGCAAGCATTTCTCTACCACTTGCACCAAATATGAGACTTGTATTGAGCTTTAAGCAAAGTATATGTACAATTAGATAATTTCACCAAGCAAACATAATTTATATTAATCAAATGACCAGTGGAAGCGTGAAACAACAATGATGTGAAGAAGCAATGAGAGACAATGACTTAAACTTGAAGATGCGTTGGTCAAGGTCTCCAGCATATGGGATGTTGAAGAGAAACGATACATGTTTTCTCTGGGGTCGCCAAAGAGTAGGTTGCAATCATAATTTAATCACTATTCTATATTTCTTTTATTCTCTTCAGTCAAGCATCTAAAACCGTATGGGACAAGGGTGTTTGTTTCCATAGGTACATGTCAATCCATTAAGATTGAAGGCAAATGCCTGGGTTTGGGACAACAAAGACCCAAGAATCAGTTGGGCTCCGTAATCCTAAATGCAGAAGATCGAATCATCGAGCACATCCTGTGTTTTGTTTTTTGTGCTTTTTTACTGGTTTATGTGCAAAAAGTTCTGTTGCAGCTCTTAACAACTATCGAAGAGGACAATTAGATCAGATGGTTTAAAGCCATTAGATAATTCTGACGGCTTCTGTCGACATACTCCTTGGGCCACAGATTCATGGCATCCTGTTTGGATTGATAGAAGGCAAGAGAAAACCAGAAAGTTTAGGGGAAATTGCTTAAGGAATTTCATAAAAATCCTTGAGAACTTCAACTTTCTGCTTGTCTTACCTTCTATGAAACGATATACAGCCTAAATGTTGGGTCTTTTATAGTCAGGCTCATAGCTACAGGACGGACCCAACAAAGTTGCTAATGTAACACGTCCCTAATGTAACAAAGTTGCTAATGCTACAGAAGCATGATTTCAACTCTAGTTTTTGCTATAAACATGTGTACGATCAAGGTTTCAAAAACCAACCTTAAAATGAAATCACTTTTGCCACCAGTTTTTGGATAAGTGGTTCAACTGTCCAGGTCAAATAGGTCAAAACAGTTGAGGCTAATATTTACTTGTTTGTTGTATCTTGACTGTTGGATTAACATATCAGGTCAGGTATGAAGGATCATATAAATACCTTGGATTAGAGAAGAGAATGAAAAATGACATAAGAAACGGGAAAAACTTTAGCTGTTGGGGGGACCAACAGCCTATGCTGTTGAGAGAATTTCTGAAAATGCCAGGTTGCCATGAGAATGGGTAAATTAGTAATTACATCTTGTTTTTTTTTATTAAAAGCCAAAGCATGGGCATGAATAGGTGAACCACCCAAAACGTGCCCAACCTAGAAACTGTCTCAACAGCTTATGCTGTTGGGCCCCAACAGCCAAAGTTAACCCTAAGAAATGAGGGGGAGGTGGCGGCAGCAAAGTCCAGTTGTCCACCATGGTTGCAGTCATCATTTCCATTTGCCGGTTGCTGCAGCAGAGAGAATGAATGAGGAAGGAACCATTGACGTTCTCATTTCTTTGCGAATGAGATTTGGATACCATAGAGATTGATCTTCTGACAAAACATTCTTGTTATGTTGAGAAATGTATTCATATTCCTGCAGTATTAGCGGTTGATTGCTTGTAATCCATTTCTGTACTGAAAATATGCGATTACTGGTAACTGTTCTGGGGGGGACTCATCGTTGCCAGTTCCTGTTTGTTAAGGAAGAAGGCAATGAACAGTATCTTCTAACATTCTAATGTATTTTTTTATATTAAACATTTAAACCCACAAACTGCTACCCAGGTTGAACAGTTCAACCATTCGGGTAAGTGGGCTTTTTTGACTCTTCAACATTTTCAAAAAATAACGATTCAGGGCAAAAAATAGAACCGGTGACCTTTCTGGTTTCCAGGCATAACGGCTCAACCGTCCGTATCAACGATGGTTTTACAACCTTTTGTGATGGAAGGAAGGCGGGTGCAAAACTTCAAATGTAATTCTTAACAAGGTCCAAACCACACCGTCAAAGTCATCTCATCATCTCATCATTCTTTTTTTTTTTTCCAATTTTTACTTGGTAAAAAAATCCAAAAAGCCAAGAGGCCTGTGGTGCAAAACTTCAAATGTAATTCTTAACAAGGTCCAAACCACACCGTCAAAGTCATCTCATCATTCTTTTTTTTTTTTCCAAATTTTACTTGGTAAAAAAATCCAAAAAGCCAAGAGGCCTGTGGGCTGGGCCCGTGCCAGGCTCCCTTCTTGGATTCATGCCAGGCAGGGTCCGAAAAAGTGGGCCGTGCATCATTACAGCTCTGGCCACAAGACCCAATGGGAATTGGGAACATCTCTTCATACTTTATGTTGCAAGGGGAAGATGTTCACGATGTGCTTCTTTAGCTTTCTTATGCACAGGATGTGGCCAGCAGAGTAGATCTGAACTCTTATCTCATGTCACATATTCAATATGTGGCAACTGGCAGTGGCAAGTGGCAAGTCATGGAGCCCTGTGTAAACGAGCCGTGGGAGGCTAAGACTCCATCTTAGTCCTTTCAACTAAGAATCTATCAAAAACTTCTCAACCGGTTAGTAAACCAATAACCGTGACCAAATAGCATAAAGCTTGTGGACCAATAGGTAGAAACAAAACAAAAACAGTGTTTGAAATATACAAATATAAGGTATGATCCTATATTTCCTGTCGGAGATCTATAGATAATAAGGTCTGCTAACCCAGAAAAAGAGTGCAAAATTTATGCTCCTGGTAGAAAGGAGACTACTATCTGGTACAACGAAGCTCAACAGTATTCAAAAGGAAACAAGGAAGAAATAAAGAATAAATGATTGGAGGATATAAGTTTATAGTGAGCTCTTGCATGCCTGAAACCAAGATCAATCCCAACAACTTGATTTTTGCTAGACCTGCTTAATCGTTCATGACAAAAAATAAAGGGAAAAACTGGTAAAAAGTATCAAACAAGGTCTGAGCATAGCTAATGCCCTTCTTACCCTTGCAACAGAAAACGCCAAAATTATTGTTGGGCACTTGGGCTGTCAGCAACTTTCTCTGAGGGCAGGCATATGTCTTCTACACAAGGACATGAAATCACTTCAACTTAAGCAGTCTGAGCCACTTCACATGTACTGGGCATTTCTAGCCTGCAGAATATTACAATCTTCAGTTTCAAGTGAAGGATGGGGATGGGTGGAGTACATGCAGTGAGGCCAAAACGCTTGAGGCTATGCGCACCTTACCAGGAAAAAAGAAACAGGAAGAATGAAAGAATATCACATGACAAATAATCACATTCTCTGTATTCCTTGAAAAACATATATGGCAACACATTTGAACTCCAAACAGCATGTCAACATAGACAAACACATAACTAAACTTACATTTTTATAATGAATTTCATAGCAATGAATATGCTGTCACCCAGCTAGAGTAAATGCAACCAAGGTATTTTTATTCAATTTCTTTTGAACTGATTTCAGGAAAAAAAATGGTGCTTTATGAAACATGTGTTGCAGTCAAAAGGTTTTAGCAAGCCAGGTCAGAATCATTATGCCATTAACAAAACTAAGGAAAATAACTTGCTATGAATAGCTAAATGACTAAGCAAAAACAGTACTCAGTACATGGTGGCATATGTGCCTATGTGGCATCAAGATGGGAACGACAACTGCAGTTGAGGTCAAAGTAGGTGATACAAAAGCAAGATTGTAGATCATCAGTGTTCGGATCCAGTTCAAGTAAGGAAAAAATTCAAGAGCAAAGAAAATTCAGAGGCATTCTTTGCTTCAGGTGGTACTATATTACTACAAGCATTTTCTTTTGGATCAGTAACCAGATTCTTTATGTATGAAAAATACAGCGTACGCCAATTATATATATATAAAAAAAAAAAGTGAATGCCAAGCACCCTTCCCTACTGAATTATAGGCTAGCCCTAGCTACCTATACCCTTTTAACACCATTTGTCTTTAAATATGACCCTCATGGGGATGCTCCCCCACCACCCACCCAAATACAGAACTCTTCTATCTACCTTTTTGTCCAGATAGTGATCTTTGGGTCCATGTAAAGTGTGAACAGAATTCAGATCTAGAAGCAACCAGATCTAGGGGTGTCAAGAATAGTTGACCCCCACCCCAAAGAGCCTCCTTTATATTAAAGAGATAAAAAGTATGTACAGATACAAGAATGCCCTTACAGGGCTGAAAGATAAAAAGAACAAATAAAACAATAACTATGATACTGTACAACAAGGACTACTCTAATAATGGACATCAAAATATATCTTCACTCCCCCTCAAACTGATGTGTAGACATCAGCATCAGTTTGCACACAAGAATGAGATGTCGACTCTTAGTCATGGCTTCGGTGAAGATGTCGGCAACCTGCATGTGAGAAGCAACATGAGGAAGAGATATAGAGCCTGCAACAAGGAGGTTTCTAATAAAGTGACAATCCACCTCGATATGTTTAGTCCTCTCATGAAAGACTGGATTAGATGCGATCTTGATAGCACTGGTGTTGTCGGCATATAGAGGGATAGGAGTAGGAAGAGAAATCCCAAGATCAATGAAAAGTGACTTCAGCCAAACAATCTCGCTACATGTAGAAGACACAGCTCCATACTCAGCTTCAATGGAAGACTTAGAGACAATTTGATGTTTCTTGCACTTCCAGAAGATGAGAGAGTCACCCATAAAGACGCACCACTCAGTAGTGGATCAACGAGTGTCAGGGCAACCAGCCCAATCAACATCAGCATAAACCCTCAACTGTATGGATGATGAGGAAGAGAAAAACAGTCCCTGAGAGGTGTCTCAAACATAATGGATGATGCGGTGAACTGTAGTCATATGAGGTTGTCTCGGGGCAAAGACAATTTGACTGACAACCTGAAAAGCATGTGAAATATCAGGCCTGGTCATAGTAAGATAGATCAAAGAGCCAACAAGCTGACGGTACAGGGTGGCATCAGGAAAGATGAGACCTTCGGATTTGGATAGCATGACATTCAACTCCAAGGGGGTATCAACATGTTTCTTATCAGTGATTCCAGCTAGTTTGACGAGATCAGAGGCATACTTTTTTTGACAAATAAAATATCCTCAACTGCTACGATGAACCTCCAAACCCAAGAAGTTAGAGGACCTAGGTCCTTCATATGAAATGAGTTATGAAGAGGGAGTATGTCATCATGGTCATCATGGTCATCATGGTCATCCCCCGTTAGGAGCATGTCATCAACATATAATAGAAGAATAGTAATACCCAGGGGTCTTCTCTTAACAAAGAGGGAGTAGTCAGAGGAACTCTGATTATACCCAGTTGCAACAACAACATCCCGGAAGCACTCGAACCAAGCCCAAGCCCTGGGTGCTTGCTTCAGGCCATATAAAGCATTCTTCAGGCAACAGACACGTGAAGGATCACTGCAATATCCAGGCGAAGGTTTCATGTAGACTATCTCCTTTCGCCATGAAGGAATGCATTCTTCACATCTAATTGATAAATAGTCCAAGAATAAATAGCAGAAATGGCTATAAGAGTCCGAACTGTGGTGATCTTAGTGACCGGGGGAAATGTTTCTTCATAATCAATCCCATATTCCTGACTGTATCCTTAGGCAACTAACCAGGCCTTATATCAATCAAGAGAGCCATCTGATTTCAGTTTGATCATATAGACCCAACGGCTTCCAACAATAGAAGCATCTAGAGGAGCTAGCACAAGATCCCAAGTGTCATTCTCATGGAGGGCTTGAATTCCGGCATCAATAACTTCTTTCTACTGAGAACTTCTAATGGCTTGCTGATAAATTCTAGGGATATCTGTGGAAGAAAGTACAACAGAAAATGAACTATGGTTTGAAAGAAAACCATAGCGGTCAGGAGGTCTAGAGATACGGGTAGAACGACGAAGTGGAATAACTGAACTACTATCTAAAATAGGAGGATCTTGGGTCAAGGTATCACTTATAGAGGATATCTGAGATGAATGCTCTGGATCGGGTGGAAGGGGGGTTGTGGGCACAGGAGTCGAGACACGTAGCCGCTTGCAGGTGAAGACAAGAATATCTCTCTCGGTTGAGGAAGTAGTAGTTCATTTGAATCAAAGTCCTGCAAAGCAGAGATGCAAGGAGCAAACAATCTAACATCCCCAGCAAAGGAGGAGATATGTTCAAGAAACACAACATTCCGAGAAATCCGAATACGACGAATAGTAGGATCATATTACAAAAATCCTTTGTGGTCAGGACTATATCCCATAAAGGCACACATAATAGACTGAGCAGTTAATTTAGATCGTTCACGAATAGGAAGATGAACAAAACAAAGATCCAAAAACATGAAGGCTAGAGAAATCTAGGGGATAAACAAAAAGTTTTTGGAAGAGAGAGGTGTTGCCTAGAACAAAGGATGGAAGAAAATTGATAAAAAACACGGTTATACTGGCTGCTTCTACCAAAAACGAAGTTGGAGTATGAAACTCTTGTAGTAATGTCTGCACAACACCGAGAATGTGTTCGTTCTTCCGTTTAGCTACACCATTATGTTGTGGAGTTTCTGGGCAGCTGCGCTGAGACTGAATTCCATGACTCATCAAATATGCCAAGAAGTCTCCATCTCTATATTCTCCCCCTGAATCTGAGCGGAGGATAGTCACACTGCACTTGAATCAATTTTGCACCATAGTATGAAACAACTTAAATGCACCAAAGACTTCTGATTTGTGTCGCAAAAAATAAATCCAAGTATATCTGGTACAATCATCTATAAATAATACAAAATATATGTACCCCAATCGTGAAGTAATAGAAGCAGACCAAACATCACTATGTATTATCTCAAAAGATTTAGTGGCATGTTCAGATTTATGAAAAAATGGTAAAACATGACTTTTACTCAAAACAACACGTAGTGCAAGAAACATCAAAAGTATCAACAGGGGAAATTTTATTCTTAATCAATCCAGAGTCAAACAAAAACTTTAATTTTGGGGAATATGGATAACCCAATCGTTTATGCCATAAATCCCAAACATTATTTCTATAACTCAACATAGAATCAGAAAAAGAAGAACTAAGTAAAGCTAAAGATGCCCTTAGTTGAGACTTCTCGAACCCCAGTGCAGATAGATGGCCCAGCCTATACCCCTTCCCTTTTCACCTTCCCAGTGTATCGGTCCTGTATCAAGCTACCATCATGAGAAAAGGTGAAAACATTACCTTCATCAACAAGTTGACCAACAAAAATCAGATTAGTAGTAAGGTTGGGTATTAAGAGGATTTTGGAGAGAGGAAAGGATCTGGTTGGTGACAATTGACAGGACAGGTCATTACTACCAATGATGTCTAACTTTTCACCATTAGCAGTAATAATATGTTTATGGTGAGTTTTAGTGGAAGGGATTGGGTGGTTGAGGTAGGCTCCTGTCATATGGTTGGTGGCACCTGAATCTATAATCCAAGAATGTAAAGGGGAAGAACAATATGTAGAGAACTTACCAGACAAGCCAATAGCAGAGAAAGCAGAGGAAATAGCAGAAAATACCAATTGTCGAACCCTTTCTTCATCCATGACACCTGTTGATTCACCTTTCACTGAAGACTCGCCCTTCGTAGATACAGTGTTTGTTGCGGGTCCATCTGTTACTTAATAGGCCTGGGGCTGAGTCTTTTTCTAAGAGCCTTTAGCTGGTCGAACCGGACAGTCCGGAATGATGTGACCATGTTGCTTGCAATAGGTACACACATTCTTCTTACAGTGAGATGCAATATGTCCAAAACCCTTACACTCGTAGCACTAGGTTTTGGAGAGGTCCTTGGAGGTTGGCTTCTTACCCCCATGAGCAATAAAGGTTGTTTCAGCCCCAACTTCAGCCATCTTCTCATCGAACCCGGCTACAGTGAGAAGTCTAGTCTTTTCCCTCAGAAGTTCCCCTAAAACATAATCCATATCTGGAAGTGTTCCCTTATTCAGAATGTTGGACTTGATTATCTCATATTCAGGTCCAAGTCTCATCAAAAACTGAGTCACCTTTCTCTTCTCAAAGTGCTTCTGGAGATATTTCACACACTCCACTAGATCTGAGGGTTCAATGTGAACAATCTCATATTCAACCCATAAATCAAGAAAACTAGAATAATACTCCTGTATCCTCCTATCTCCTTGGTTGTAAGATAATATTTCTGATTCTATCTAATATTGCTTAGATACGTTGGACTGTTGATAAACTTTTTTTAGATACACGTACATCTCATATGCTGTTTTCATTCTCCTCATAAGTACAGATATATGATAGTCAATAGAACTCAGAATCCAAGAAACAAGTTTACCATTGTCCAACTTCCATTGCTGTAAAGCTTTGGCCTCGGCCTCAACTGGTTTGGTGACCGTTTCGTTTAGATACCCTTCTAAACCCTTTCCCTCAACATAAAAGTCGAAGTGGAACTTCCACATCCCATAGTTCTATCCATTCATCTTTACAGGGATGATATCACCTCTGTCTGAAGCCATTACAGCAAGACAATAGCACAAATAGGGTTCAACTGAAGTTTGAAGAAACTAATCTGAAGTAAAACTTGATCCAAAGACAAGTGAAATAGGTTGTAATCAATCCAAGAGAATCAAAAAACTGAGATAGAAACCCCTTACTTTCACCAGAGATTGTTCAAGATCCAAAACAAGGAAAAGCTAAATACACAGTCCAGAAAAGGAAAGTCTAGGCGCAGTAGCCAAGAAGAAGAGTCCAGATCTCTCTCAAAACTTCACGGATCTCCGTAAAAATTTCAGAATATGTTGAGAAGGGCTAGGCGACAATTCCTTTCAATTCTTGCTGCAAACGGAGGTCAAACAAGAGAGGTCCAATAAAATCTCTCTCTGGGTGCGCAGAAAACAGAAGAGTGCCTAGATATATCAAAACAGTCCAGGACCACTCGACAGAGCTGTAGGCTTTCAGTAGATCACGAAGACAAGATGGATCAGAGAGAAGGAAGATCAAAGAGCAACACGCTTTGATACCATGTGAACAAAACTCAGATCTAGAAGAAACCAGATCTAGAGGTGTCAAGAATAGTCGACCCCCACCCCAAAGAGCCTCCTTTATATTAAAGAGATAAAAAGTATGTACAGTTAAAAGAATGCCCTTACAGGGCTGAAAGATAAAAAGAACAAATAAAATAGTAAAAACTATGATACTGTACAACAAGGACTACTCTAATAATGTACATCAAGATATATCTTCACATAAAGTTGCCTGCAATTCCCTAGATTTCTTATATATACAAGTCATACATGCACACACACAGAAACAAGTAAAAACATGTCAGTAAGTACAAGAGATTACCTCTGAATTCCTTCTCCAACTTCCACTCTGACAAATTTACCTATCTTCACAGGTGAGCCCACTTCCTTTGATAGATCATTTAGTAGTGACTGGCAGAGTTGCACAAAAATAATCAGTATGCTTTTCTACCGAAAAAGCAAAAATAATCAGTATGCATACATAAAGATAGCCAGTAGAGATTCCATATGCAGAGCACAAGATAATAAATAAGAAAAAACGTTGTCAATGGCCACTCTAGAAAAGCCAATGGCTCATTGGCTAAAGTCATGTTGATTTCATGATCCTAAATGATGGCCCAGCTATCCAGAGTGTCTTAAGGAGATGCAGACCAGATACAGACCTAACATTTGGCTCCTTTCTTTCTTCTTCCCTTTTTTTCCTCGCAAAGTGGGCACATTCAAACTTGAACCACATTTTCAGATATGTCAGCCTGATCCTAAACCCATGACCTGCCCAGATTTCAAAGTTGTAGCTTTACCTTAGGATGTCATGGCCAGGCAATTTTTCTTGCATGATTCACAGTTCCAAATTGGCATATCAGTTTGTAGTTAAAAAGTTTTGTAAAATCTAATAACAGATTAATTTGCTAAATTTGTCTATTCTGCCCTTAATTCAATCAAAGGTTTGGATAAGTATACTTTGTACAGATGAGTCAGGCATCACTATCATGTGTTTCCACCACATAAAGACCCCTTGGAATATTTATGGACCTGTCACTTGAAACGACTAAGAAAAATAAAGTAGCATATGGTTCATGGTAACTGATCCAAGTTACAGGAGCAAAGAGTAACACATAATCCACTAGCACATAGCAATCAAAAAAGGTAGATCTAAGTGCACAAAATCACATTCATGATAGATTCATCGTGCAGGTGAAGAAACAAAATGAATTCTGATCATGTAGGAATTGTCCACACACCTTACATATATTGTGTCATAAAGAAACAAATATCAAATTATGAATCCTAATAACGAGCAAACAACAGTACCTTGACATTAATTGTGTCATTCACAACAAACTTCTGCTCCAAAAGAACTACTTCCTCAAAGTACTTCCGCAGACGACCTTCCACCATTTTTTCTATGGCCATCTGAGATTTTGCTGTTGCCTCTGCCTGATGTAGGAAACCAGATGAACATTAAAGAATTTCATGGCAGCAGTATGAACTCAAAGCTGCTTCTTGTGAAAAAACATGAGGACTATACAAGCATAAATTTAACCATATCTTGAACAATGTCAGAGACAATATAAACACATTAAAATTCAAAATAACGATTTTTATTTATTTGAAACAGGTAAGGTATTATATTTCTGTGGAACATACATGTATTGATAAATATTCTTATCAATATGTGTTGATTGGACAAAATTTTGAGTTATTCCATGCTTATTAGTTCAGGTTTTGAAGTCTGAGGGTTTAAGATAGCATACATCTTGATTGAACCCTAACAAATAAGAACAATAATAAAAAGAAACTAGTATTTTAACTCCAGCTGAATAATTTAGTTTAATAATGTATGTTTTATTTTATTATAATCTCAGAAAGTTAAGAATATAAAAGTATCCAACAGCACCATGTAAAAAATATCTTGGTGATTAAGAGAGACGACCCTCCTCCATGAGTGTCTCATCACCTAGGCGTCACTCTACCAGTGTTTTAAAAGCGCAAGGGCCAATTTGTGCCCGAGGCACAACACACAAGGCGAGGCATGCAGCTTTATGAAGCAAGGCACAGAAATACAAAAAAAAAAGCTAAAAAATAAAAAATGTCAGAAAATTCAAAAAATGCAAAAAAAAATTCAAAAAATGCAAAAATATTCAAAAATATTAAGCATAATATTAATAAGAAATATAAACTTAATTTTTAAGATTAATGTTTTAAAAAACCTATTATCTAAAATTAAATTACATAAACATAACATGTAAAGCATATTCAAATGAAAACTTAAAGATAATCAAACATATAAAACATTTTCAAGCATGTAAAGCCCACAATCTCTTTTTTTTCCTCAATTGCATTACTTCAAGTAGCTAATGTGATGTAAAACATATTACATTCCTGATTCTACGATTCGCCTTTGTGCCATGCCCCTCGAGGCAAGCCTAAACAAGTCCATGTTAGGGTCTTAAATTCTTGATTCTCACACAAAAAAAATAATGATTTTATAAATTTAATTGCCTTTTAAGAAGATATTTTATTAAAATGAATGAATGAACAACATTAGTAAATAGGGGGTTCTCGGAGCGTAAAATTTTTAAAAGGCGCACGCCTAGGCCAAAGGCGCATCAGGCGTGCGCCTTTTGAAAGTGTTGCGCCTAGGACCTGAGCAAGGTGCCTACCCTAAAATGCGCCTCGCCTGTGCGCCTAGGCATGCCTTTTAAATCATTGCACTCTACATGTTAAGCTATTTTGGTATTACATGATTATCATAATTAGATAGTATATCCTAGAGGAAGTCTCTATTTTATATGATAGTGGTTTTTGTTCTCCCTGCATTTCCTAGGCACACCAAATCTTTCTCCCATTTTCTTAAAAGCTTCCCTTCACATTCCTCCCCACTGATAAAAAAACAAGACCAAAGATTTGCTCACCTCCACCTTTGTATTTACCACTTTCTCCAGGTCAATTGTTCCTTCAACTTCATGTTTTTCATCAACAATAACCTCATCCTTCAAAGATTCACTCAACAAATTGCTTCAAAGCGTTGGGACCTCTTTCTTCCCTGACCACTCGGATTGGTTTGGAAATAGAAATTGTGATGACATTAAATAAAATCAAATGAAAATAAGGATGCAGGGAGACAGTACTGATACAAGATGGAACAAAGCTTTTCGCCAGCAAGGAGTTGGAGGAGTTTCATCAAGGTGGAAATGAAGGAGTTTCTGATGGAGGAGATGTATCATCAAAAGGAGACTACAGTCAAGGTTCGACAGGGCAGGAAAGACAGTTCTTCTAGTGAGGGAGGCGGTTTTCTGATTTCAAAGCTTTCTGGATGGTGCTGTGAATGTAAGTTGGAGAGTGGAATGGAAAGACACCTTCAGATACCTGATTAAGGAATACTGCACAGCAAAGAGGAACTCAAAAGGCTGGTCTGTGTCATTAGAAGAAAGATTCAAGAAAGGGAATAAGCAAATGTTCATAATCCCAGAAGGCAAAAACCTAGAAGGGGGATAATCAAAAGCTGTATGAGAAAGAAGAACAGCTCAGCGAAAGAAGCAGAAGCAGTAGAAGTCTTATCCCTTCGATTGAAAAGGATCCTACATTCAATCATTTCACAATGCCAATGAATGTGTTGAGGATTTTAAAAAGTCGGGAAGGGTAATGTGTGTAAATTGGACTTGGAGAAGGCTTTGAAATCATGGATAAATGGAGTTTTGGTGTACAGTGGTGTAAATAGATAAAAGGATGCTGGCAGACTTTCCATTTTTCAGTTTTGGTGAATGGAAGAGTGAAGGACTTCTTTGGTGCCCTAAGGGGAGTGAGGCAAGGGGACCCACTTTACCCTTTCCTGTTCACTCTCATCATTGAAGTATTCAGCAAATTGATTTTGAAAGTGGATGAGAGAGGTTTAATTAAGGGGTGGAGAATAGGATGACCCATCTACAATTGCAAATGACACCATAATCCTTTGTGAAGGTGGAGGAGAGCCAGATGCAAGAAATTTAAGGCTCTTAGAGAGTTTCTTTGAGAAAGTGGCAAATTTAAAGGTGAATCTTAGTAAAAGTATGGTTATTGGAGTCAATTTGAGTCAAACGATGATCGAAAATTGGAGAAGGGAGTTAGGGAGTACTCAAATGGCTGGCCATTGAAATATTTAGGGCTCCCTCTAGAACCCGATTGTGGAAATATTTGAAAGGAAATTGGCGGGATAGAAGAGAAATTATTTTTCTTTGGGAGGTAAGATAACACTCATTAAATCCACTTTAGCTAATCTTCCAATTTATTATCTTTCAGTGCTTTGCATGCCTCAGGCTACCAGGAAAAAAATTGAGAAAATTATGAGGGACTTTCTTTGGGAGCCGGGGAGGAGAAGAAATATCACTTAATTAGATGGGAGGTTGTGTGTAAAAGGAGTGTGGTGGACTAGGGTTGGGGAGATTGAACAAAAAGAATTGGACACTTTTAAGGAAATGTCTGGAAATTTCCTAGGGAAACGGACAAACTATGGCATAGAGTGGTAGTTAGCATTCATGAACTTTCAGAGAACATTTGGGATGGATGCAATATCTGACAGGGCTTGAAGTGCTTCTCCTTGGAATGCTATCCAGAAGATTCTTCCACTTTTTCTGACTCATACCAGGTTTGGTATCAATTTGGGAAATAAAATCAAATTTTGGGAGGACCTATGGCTAGGAGAAAAGAGAAAATTAAAAAATAACACATTAAAGAGGGCATAGGAGCAGCCCCAATTGATGGCTAGGAGGGTAAGTTCACTAAGATGGTTTGGTTTTTGCATTGGCAACCAATGCCTGCACCAGTGAGGAGTTACTTAGTAGAAGTAAGAAGATCTTAAAAGAAAAAGGAAAGACCAAAGAAAATATCAGATAAAGTGATAAGAAATGATCCAAGGACTTGGAATATGACAGAAACTATGGCTCCTGACAAAGCACAATAATGGGAAAGGATTCATGTAGGTAACTCAAAATAGATGGGATTAATGCTAACTTGAGTTCAATATATATAATTTTTTTATGTATTATGGGAGGTCAGCCTCCTACATTTCTGTTTATATGTTTGACTTTTTTCTTTTGATTGGAAATGGTAACCTTCATTAATGGATCAAATAAAAGAGTACAACTGTCAACCACCACACAGCAAGGGTGTTGACCCCACAATTTATCTAAAAATGTTAACAGCCCAAAACAAATTGTCCCCAAGGGTCCCTTGATTTGCCAAAGTATCAGCTAATCCATTTACTGATCTTCTAGCCCACTTGAACAATGCTCCAACCTCCCTTGCTATGCAATTTATTTCCCTCACAAGCTGTCTATGGTCCAGACCCCCATGATATTTGGCTGCAGCCAACCTATTAGTAGCTTAGACTTAGAGTCCCCTTCCACCTCAATTTGGTGAAAGCCCCATTGCTTAGCCAACCTCAAACCTTGAAGTACAGTCATAACCTCATCTCTAAATGAGCCACCCATTACTATTGGTCCAGAATACAAAGCAATCAGTCTGCCCTCCCCATCTCTGAGTACTCCCCCCAACTCCAGAGAGACGTACGTTGCCTATAGAACTTCCATCAAAATTCAACTAATGAATCTACAAACATTATTGATAAAGCATACAACACAACTAGTATGAAGCAACAAAAATGTAGCAGATGATAATGATGGGGAAAGTAATACTTGCTTTCTGATAAATTGCCTATTCAATTTCTACCAGGTATAAGGGATGATACCGCCAATTAAAACCATCCATCAGTTAAGGACCCTTTGCGATTATTGCCCATTAGTTCAATGATATCCCTTGACACCCTTCAGAAATACATTTTTTCTTATAAAGTAGGCCAACTAATAATAGTTAGGGAGGAAAGACATTTCATTATTCACAAGTGAAAAATTGTATTTTAGAGAAGAGAAACTTTTTCAGAAAGTTAACTTCTCATGCAGCCTCCCTTGTGCCTCTAGTAAGGCATTCTTCTTTAAATATAACAATGTTTTGTTAGAAGTGTTGAATTCTTTTGTCCTTGGGCCAATCCCTTCTCGCCTTGGCATCCCTAAGGGGAAACTTAAGTGGAGCCTGCCTGGACCCTGATACAGACATTAACCAGGCAAAGCAATCACCTAGACAAAAGTTTAATAAAACTGACTACGTAGCACATGAAGATCTAAAAAATATTCATATAAAAAGGTCTAAAACATTAGATTTATCAAGGCTGACTTATTTTTCTCAGAAAAATGGAGGTGGCATAACAATCACATTAAAACTAAGAACAAGCAAGAAAATAACTGACTTTGCAACCTTCCTGTAACCAGAACACATCACAATTTAATCTAATTGAATCCGCTAATAAAAATCTAAAACGGAATCAGATCATGAGGGCCTAATTAATAATTTCCATTTTCTTATTTGTGTCTAGCCATGATGACTCAGATTCATAGTTTACAGGTCCCAACCAGTAGTGCAAAACTGATGTGTCATAAATTACCTGAGACTTCAGTATTTCACGTTCACTCTCTATTGCTTCAGAAGAAACAGACTCCCTTGATAAGAATAATGGTTTTGCTGCCACTATATGCATTGCCAATTGTGAACCAATTCCCTGGAGAGCATCCAACCGAACACTATCATCCTCTACTTCCAGAGTCAGAATTCCCGCAATACGACCCAAACCTGCACCATATCAATACAAGGATGTAGTATCATATATTTTCTTGCAGTGATTATCATGTACCAATTCTTTTCCAGAATGAAAACCCACTAATCTTCCCAAAAAGCCACAAACATGAGAAAGCTGTTTGGAGTTACAGTACCTGGTTGGGGACAAGTATGGAGGTAGGAAGAGACAACACCATGTGCAGATGTAGACACTGATAACCCCCTTCTAAGTTTTACATTCTCCCCCACCATTGCAGCCACTTCTGTAATTGCACTTTGCACAGTTGTTTCTCCACTTAGTTTTGGATGATCCAGACTGATCTTCAAGTCCTATAGAGAGAAGACATGTTTTATCAAGTGAATCAGCAAACTTTGGTCCTATTAGAACAGGTGAAAGCATTCTTCTCACCAACAAATAAAAGTGGGAAAATCATGGGGATATGCTCCATAATGTAGAATCTAGCAAGAAAGGAGCAGCATGGTCTTTGGGGATGCAAAACACCTCTTTTCTATGGATTAGGATAAGCATTGGGGCAATGTTGTGTCTAGGGCACTACCTAGGGTAACTTCTGATCACTGGCCTATTACACTTTATAAAGAGGAGCTTCTTGGTGGAGGTCATGCCCCCCTTTAGGTTTGAAAACATGTGGCTATGTCATCCGGGGTTTGTTGAGAAAGTAAAGGAATGATGGGAAGGAAGCAGACCTAGAATTAATGGAAAGGAATGACGTTTCACAGGAAATTGCAAGAATTAAAAGATAAAATCAAAGTGTGGAATTTAGAGCATTTTGGGAGATTGGGAACAAAAAAGAGGAGCTGGTTCAACAAATTGAAGTGTTGGATGTTAAGGAATCTCAGGGTACTCTGGAAGAAAGGGATAAAGAATTAAGATGGTCATTGAAGAAGCAATTTGAGGACATTTTGTTTAAAGAGGAGATTAGTTGGAGGCAAAAATCTAGGTCAAAATGGATTCAAGAGGATGATAGAAACACTAAGTTCCTTCATGCAAATGGCTATTGGTAGAAGAACGAAGAATTTTGTTTCTAAATTGGAAATAGGAGAGAGGTTATCACTCAACATGGGGAGATTGCTAGGGCATTTGCAGAACATTTTAGATCAATCCATAGAAAACCTTTAAATGAAAGAATTTGAGTTGAAGGTCTGGATTGGCCTAGTTTATCTGAAGAGTCAAAAAAAACTGGCTGGGAAGAAGATTTGAGTTGGAAGAAATCAAGGATACTGTTTTTAACATAGATAGATCCAAAGCTCTAGGCCCAAATGGATTCTCTATGGCTTTCTATCAAGATTGTTGGGATATTTTGTAGAATGGTTTCGTAGCAGTGTTCAGTGAATTTTTTGAGAGGAGTGTGATTAACCCGGGGTTGAATGCCACATTCCTTGATTTGATCCCAAAAACAGAAAGAGGTGGTTTACCCTAAAGATTTTAGACCCATAAGTTTGGTGAACAGACTCTATAAAATAATAACCAAGATCTTGTTTGTAAGAATTAGTTAAGTCCTCCCCTCCATTATTTTGTCAAATCAAGGGGCTTTTGTGCAAAATAGACAAATTATTAGTCAAATTCTAATTGCAAATGAATGCTTTGAAGAAATGAAAAGGTCAGCAAAAAAAATGTGTGCTATGCAAATTGGACCTAGAGAAAACCTATAATTTGATGGATTGGACTTTTTTTATAGAAGTCTTATCTCACTATGGTTTTGGAGAGAGATGATGTAAAAGGATCTAGGGTTGTTTGAACTTTGAATACTTGCGGGAACTCGGTATTAATGAATGGCACAATGGTGGACTTTTTTTTTCCTGCTAGGCATGAAATTAGGCAGGGGTAAGGGTGTCAATCAACCGGTTTTGGATCAGATCCAATCCGATCCAAACCTTATCAAATCGGACTTGGACGGTCCATTATAATCATTGGATTGGGCCAATCCAAAATAAATTGGTCCTTATTCTTATTAGTTTGAATTGGACCTAAACCAAATTTCCAATAATCAGATCATGAGGCCAAAACCTTGTCCAATTTAAAACCAATCAAAACTGAAGCTGTCATAAAATCACTTTTATGAAAGTACTTTTACAAAAGCACTTTTATAAAAACACTTTTACAAAAGCACTTCTATAAAAATACTTTTACGAAAGCATTTTACAAAAGTACTTTTATGAAAACACCTTTACAGAAGCAGTTTTATAAAAGTACTTTTACAAAAGAACTTTTATAGAAATACCTACACGAAAGCACTTTTATGAAATCACTTTTACAGTACTTTTAACGGAAGTACTTATATAAAAGTACTTTTACAAAAAGCACTTTTATGGAAGTGCTTTTACAAAAGCACTTTTATGGAAGTACTTTTTATAGAAGCACTTTTATGAAAGCACTTTTATGAAAGAACTTTTACAAAAGCACTTTTAAGAAAGTACTTTTACAAAGCACTTCTATGGAAGTACTTTTGTAAAAGTACTTTTACGAAGTACTTTCATTAAAGTGCTTTTGTAAAAGCACTTTTATGAAAGTACTTTTATCAAAGCACTTTTATAGATGTGCTTTTACAAAGCCAAAAGGGTATATTTTGTAATTTTCAGAATTTCTTCATTTTAATATATTTTTGCACTTTTTTATATGTTCTTTTTTATATAAGTTTTGATATTTCATTCAGTTTGGATTGGATCCAATCCAGTCCATTTACATTTTAATGGATTGGATTGAATTGGATTTGGTTTGTATTGGATTTGGATTGGATTGGGTCCAGTCCATTTGTATTGTTTTATTTAAGTGGACTCACAATGGACTGGATTGGGTTGGACCAAATCCAGTCCAATTGACACCTCTAGGCAGGGGGTACCCTCTCTCCCTTTCTTGTCTACACTTGTAGTGGATGCCCTCAGTAGACTTATCTAAAGGGCTTACTTGAGACAATTGATGAAAGGTTAGATAATTGGGAAAGACAAGGTGCCATTCACTCATTTACAGTTTGCATATGACAATTCTTTTTTGTGAAGGAATTTTTTTATTTGAGAAAAGGTAAAGTATCATTATATTAGTATTTAGTATGAACAAATACAACAAGATGATGTACTCAGGAACCAAGAAAAGTTGTTCCCTATAACCTTGACCCCCACCCTGCTTTACAAAAAGATTATTGTTTCAAAACCTACACCCTTAAACAACCTGTGACCAGCCAACCAAGAGAACATCTTTCCCAAAATTTTCTGATAAATAGAATCAGCAGAACTTATCTTACTCTTGAAGACCCATGCATTTCTTTCTTGCCAAAGGCACCAGAAAATGACTACTACAGTTACATTCCAGATTAATTTCCCTCTCTTACTCAGCCCTTCCACCCTCCAACCCTTTACAAAGTCCTCTATTGATCCTGGGCAGCAACGTTGTACTTCAAACAAGTGTGAAATTCTGTTCCAAATCTGAAAGGAGAAGCTGCAGTGCAGTAAAAGGTGATCCACTGTTTCCAGCTGTCCTTCACATAGTACACAACTATGTGAAGGAACATTTTTACACCAGATGATATGAGCTGGGACTGGATATCCTTCTGCAATGTCAAAAGCCTTATAAAAGGATTTAATTGTGAATCTTCCGGTCTTCTCCCACTTCCAGACTCTTCTGTCAGACTTGGCAAACTCCACCTATGTACCATATAAAAGTTGCAGTAGCTCTATCCATTCATCCACTTCCTAACCATTTAGATTCCTCCTGAACTGTGGGATCCAGACCATGCTACCATCTTGAATTTGCATACAGTCAGTAATCTTGATTTCTTTGTTCACTGCCACTTCAAACAAAGCAGGGGAGCTCTCAGACAAGGACCTCTCCCCACACCAAACATCCTTCAAAAATTTGACCCACTCCCCACTTCCTACTTTGAACTTTACACCTGCTGCAAACGAAATATCGGGCTTTTCAATTCCTTTTCAAACCAAACACCCATAGGACTGATTTGAAGCTCCTGGGTCCCACCCAAAATTCCTATCTCCATATTTGGCCTGTACCACTCTTTTCCACAGCCCTCTTTGACTCTCCCCAAACCTCCAAAACCACTTCCCTAGCAAAGCAATATTGATATTCTTCACCCTTTTAACACCCAGCCCCACTTGAGATTTTGGCTTGCAAACTTTGTTCCAGTTTACTAGGTGGAACTTCTCTTTCCAGCCTCTCAAGAGGAAATCCCTCCTTTTCATTTTAATGATAGCTTCCATTCCTGCCAAGATTGGGTACATAGCCCCTTGAGATTTGGGCTTGCAAACTTTGTTCCAGTTTACTAGGTGGAACTTCTCTTTCCAGCCTCTCCAGAGGAAATCCCTCCTTTTCTTTTTAATGATAGCTTCCATTCCTGTCAAGATTGGGTACATAGTCCAGGAAGGAGTACCAACACTTCGCAAGTACATAGTCCAGGAAACCACTCTCCCCTTTCCTTTTCCAGCCTCTCATTCACCCTGCTAAGTACATAGTCCAGGAAACTCCATTTCCCATGATTATATGCCTTCTCCAAATCTACTTTGCAAAGCAAACCACCCCTTCCACTTCTCAACCTCGAGTCAATCAATTCATTTACTACTAGGACCCCGTCCACCATCAACCTTCGACAAAAGCCCCCTCGCACTCCAAGATGATGCATCCTGCCAATCAGACTAATGGGCCTATAATCTTTTATGTCTTCAGCCCCTTCTTTGGAATAAGGGTGATGAAAGTTGAGTTTAGACTCTTTTCCAATGCTGCCGTTACATGGAATTCCTCCAATGATGTTTAGAATATCCACCCAACAATGTTTATAAAAAGTCAAGGCAAAGCCATCCGGTCCCAGGGCATTTTTTTTTATTAGTAATAGTGAATTTTTATTAACTAAGAAACTGATTTAAAATTGTAATTTCATACAGCATCCCAGGAAGAGGCACAAGCTGCAGCCTCTCCCAATAGCTAACAAGTAAACTAGGAATAAATTACAGAAATCACAGCTGAGCCCAAAACAATTCTTCCCTATTTACCCCTTGCTTGGGTAGCACATCAGCCAAAGCATTTGCTGATTTCCCCACCCTGACTGTATAGAAACCAACATATTCCTTGTCAACCAATTTGAGTTTCTTAATTTCGTTCTTGTAGCACCATATAGTATCCTCGGGGTTTTTCAACCAGCCCACCACCAACTTGGAATCCCCTTCAATGATTAAATGTTCTACCCAAATTGGTTTGCAAATTGCAAATTGCTAATAGCTCTGCCCTAACACAATCTCTGAATCCTAAAGGACCCCATTCCAGATAACCCTGGATTACCCAAGCTACTTCCAACAAAATTCAGCTTCAATGAGCCTTCAGACGGAGGAAACCACCTTGTAACTATCTTATTCTTAATGGAAAAACACCTCACTACTGTTGACTAGTTTCCCCAAAAATCATTATATGAGAATTGATGAAAATTTTCCAAAGTCTTCAGCCAAAGTATTGCCCTATTCAACACGGCCCTTCAGTTCCTGGCTGCTCCTTTCCTTCTCTTGAAATATTCTAGCATTCCTTTCTTCCAATAAATTCCAAATCCGGTCCCGGGGCTTTGTCCCCTTCCATGTCCACAATTGCCTCTCTCACCTCCTCTTCTTGGAAATCCCTCCCATCTCCCTTGCTTGCTCATTCATGAACCCATCAAAATTTAGCCCATCAAATTTGGGCATGTATTTCCAATTCTCCTTGTATAAATTCTTATAAAAATCAACTATACAAGTTTTGATTCTCTCTTCCTCTTCCACTACTTCCCAATTCACCACCAGCCTTTTGATGGAGTTTTCCCTTCTCCTAGTTGTAGACATCTTATGAAAAAAAAAAAAAAAAAATTGTATTGGTGTCTCCTTTTAACCACAAGCACTTGGCTCTTTATCTCTACTTCACCTTTTCCTAATATGCTACCTTGTCAAACTCTGCCTTAGAATTTAATCTTCTTCTCTTATCTCCTTGAGAAATTTGGCCCTCCTCTTCAGCTCTGTCTACTTCTTGTATTACCTCCAGCTTCCAGGCTTTTTTTTTGTTTTTTTTGCTCCAACCCCTTAAACACCTTGTTACTCAAATCTTTATTTTCTCCTTTAAAGCCTTTAGCTTTTTGCTAAAAATGTGACTCTCTGCCCCAACCACCTGCTCTTCTTCCCACCAGCCCCTTAATTCCTCCACAAAACCTTCTTCTTGTAGCCAAAGGTTTTCAAACCTGAAGAGAGGGGTTCTATTTTGAACACCTTTACAGTCAAAACAAATTGGTGCATGATCTAATAAAGGTCTAGGTAAGGCCTCAAGACAGATTTGGGAACTTCTCTTTCCATTCTGTGGAGATCACAAAGCGATCCAATTTCACTAAGATTGCTTCATCTTGATCCAAGTATATTTAGCACCCAGAAAAGGCAAATCCACCAACTCCCATCTTTCCATTAGGGTAGCAAAACCTCTCACCTTTCTTCTCATAAGTAAAGCAGACTTTATTGAAGTCACCCCCTACCACACAAGGTATGTCCCATCTTTCTTTCACACCATCAAGTTCTACCCCGAAATCTTCCCTCAGCCTGTTGTCACTTGGACCATACACTGAGGTGAGTACAAATTCCTAATCATCTTCTAAAGAGTTACACCAAATAGAGATCGAAAATTGTCCCATTTCTGTACCATTTACTTCCACTGTGTTTATGTCCCAAATTACTACCAAACCTAGTAGAACCTTCAGCCAGCAACATGACTCAATCACAACTACAATCTCCCCAAATGCTTCTGATAACTTGAGCTTCCACCAAAACCATTTTAGTTTCATGCAAGAACAAAACATCTGCCTTCCAAGTCTTTACATAAAACCTGCCACCATTCTCCTAAGGCCAGAATTCAACCCCGAATATTCCACAAGGCTATCTTCATGGTTGGTTCCTCTAGTCAAAATCCCCTAGGACCCCTGCCCTTACGATGAGTTTCTTCCCCTCCTTCCATCCTTACCATCCTTTGCCACCAAGCCTGCATTTTCATTCAAGCCCCATGCTAGCCTAAAGACTTCCATCTAAGTCCTCCCCTTTTTCCCTTTCTCCTCAAAAGTTTTCTTATCCACCCCCATTCAACGTTTCCTCTTTCATTCCTTTCAATGATACTCCCAGGAAAGCACCAAATTCCAAGAACTTTGATAGCACCCACGTTGAAGGTTCTGTAATCGATCCCCCACATGTGAGTGTCACTTCCACCTTGTGACTTGTTCTTAGTACAGTTCACTGACGCCTCCCCAACTGCCGACCATCTATAGGGATCAAAGCAAGAGGGCTTACCTCCAACACTTCCAAGTTGAAACCCAAATCTTCCAAGCCTCCTCCTCCTACCACAACTGCCCTATCTTATTCACCTTGTTCTTCCCCTAGCGGCTTCTGCATTGTGTTCATCATCTCCATCTCTTGCAACTGATGATTGAACCTCTCTTCACCAAAGGAGGTGTTACTTCTCTCTGGTGGCACTGGGAAAGAAGACCATCACCCTAAAATCTGCTGTCGTTGCAATCCACAAGCTGTTCATGTGCCTCCCTTGACTGAAAGGCTCGACAAGGAAAAAAATGAGACTGAGAAGTCTCATTAGGAATAAAAGGGAGCGGGGGTTACGGTTTGGTTTGTCCCTGACTCAAACCAGTGTTTAGACTAGTTGGACTAACCATCACTTGAGACAGTTCAGAAAACCCATTTGAAATGTTGTGGTCCACCTCCATAATAGTAGGGCTTCATTCCATACTATTGCCCTCAACCAAACCTTCTTTGGCTTGTCCCTCTTCTCCTGAATAATCCAATTGTTTAACCGGTGTGATGGATCCCCTCTGATCAAACTCTCTATCCTCCGTAGGATTGTCCCTGATCCCCTGGCCTAGCCCCATTCCAACTAAGATCTCGATACATCGGGCTGCCACCCTTTCCACAAGGTGGCCGTCATTTGAAACTTGAGCACCACCAGACAAATACTGCTCATCCTGCAGCCCACGTGGCTCAGCATCAGCACTCTCTACATATATGTCAATCGCCCATAACCAGATTCTGTCACATCGGCTCTAGGCTCATTCAACCAAGTTCCTAAATCCCAAACACGCAGATTTCGATTTCTCTGTTGTACCTCCTCCCTCTTCTCCAACAGCGATCACCCGCCCTGCTTCCTCCTACACCCAGACCTCATTCCCCTTTAATCTTCCCGCCACTTCTGCAGAAATGTCCAACCCCACCAAAACTCTATAAACCCACTCTAGTTCAGCTAGCACCGATTAACTCCAAGTTGTCTGACTCTCAACATGATCAAGTAGGATCTCCAGCCAGACTCTTAACTCTATCAGTGAATCGTTGTCCTTTACTCTAATGGTAGTTGGAGGGTAACCTTGCCATTTTACTCTAATCCTAATCCACTCTACCATTTCTTTGGCTTGGATAGAATTATGCATCTCTAGTAAGCTCTGCACAAATCTCCAATTTCTCCACTAATTTGGTACTCCAAAGGTGGATTGGGAATCCAATAACTCTAACCCAGAAAGCTTTCCTCACCCCTGTGTTCCAAAATAACTTCCACATGTCCCAAGGAACGAGTTGTAGCAACTCCCCATCGATATTCCTGTCTCCCATGTACCACGTCTTCTTGGCTTCTTCCTCATTCACGAAGATGAAGAGCAGCTTGCAGTCCAACAGTTTTTGAATCCTCAATCCCCCCCACTTCAACTTCCATCTTTGGGCAGCCCAAAGCTCAATCTTCTCCACTGATCGTGTGGTGTTCACTACACCAACTAAGCAAGATTCCAGCTCATTCTCCAGACCCTCTGTTATAATGAACAAGTCATCTTTGTCCACCCTAATCTTTGCAGAACCTTCTTTTGTCCACAAAGAGATACTAACTGCTTTTGCATGTCTCAGCTTCTCCCCATTTGACCACTTTATTGGTTCTTGCCTCCCCTAAATCCCCCCATTTTTCTCTCCTACTTCCTTACCACCCACTTTTCTAGCCATCACCTACTTTTGTTGTCCTTTGGCTTCCACCGTCTCTGGCTGAAGGCTCCTACTAGTCTACCTCATCGTCCGTTCATTTCCTACCGCCTGAGAACTCATGGTTGGAGATAACTTGGAAACCGAAGTGCTTTACATTGGTTAGAAATTTGAAGTTAACAGTGCAAATCTTTGAAAGAATGTCAAACTTGAAGATTAATTTTGATAAGAGTTGTCTGGTAGGGATTAATTTGGATGATAGGGAACTTGAGGCTTGTACAACTATACTAGGTTGTGACATTTCATCTTGGCCCCCAGCGTACTTAGATCTACCCCTAGGAGCCAACTAGAAAGAAGCTAATTTCTAGAGTCTAGTAATAGAAAGAATTTGAATAAGCTTGATAGTTGGAAAAAAGGGTACTACTTGGGAGGTAGAATCACTCTAATCCAATCAATCTTAGCTAATCTGCCAATGTATTACCTATAAGCTTTTAAGGTCCCGGTGAGCATGTGCAGAAAGATTGAGAAATTGATGAGAGACTTTGTGGGAGCCAGGGGAAGAGAAAAGGGATCATAGAGTTAGTTGGGAAGTGGTACGTACGTAGGAGTAAGGAGGTAGGTGGTTTAGGTTTAGGTTGTTTACAAAGAAGAAACCTAGTTCTATCAAGGAAGTGGCTTTGGAGATTCCCTCAAGAAACTAGGGTGGTTTTGAATATACATGAGCTCTCATCCAAATGGATGAGTCGTTGGAGCATTGGATCAGGCAACCTGAGCTTCGCCATGGAAGGCCATCAATGGTATCTTACCTTCTTTCCTTCCTTTGGTCAAGTATAATCTTTGTAGTGGGGACCGAATTAAATTCTGGGCACATGGGCAGTTGGGTCCTTCCCCTTTAAAAGATCAATTTCCATCTCTTTCTTTGGAGATAAATAAAGAAAAAATTTATTGCCAAAAAGGAAAATAGTACAAACATAACTAGGTGACACGATGTCACCACCACCAGAAAAACAAAAGACTCATTACAACATCACTTCAAAACAAAAGGAACTATATCTCTATAGGGGGTAGAGTAACTTTATTGAGAGCCACCCTAGCAAACCTACCAGTCTATTTTTTATCCATCTTTAGGATTCCTAATAGAGGGGCTAAGAAGCTGGAGAGATTAATGAGAACTTTTCTTTGGGAGCCAGGGGAGGAAAAGAAAGATCATCTAATCAATTGGGAAATAGTTTGTAGGAGCAAAGAGGAAGGTGGACTGGGGTTAGGAAGGTTAACTCTCAAGAATAAAGCCCTATTAGCAAAATGGTTGTGGAGGTGGCCTAGAGAAAGGGAGAGGTTGTGGCATGAAGTGATAGCTAGTATACATGGCAGATTGGAAAATGGATGGGATGCGGGTGTATCACGTCGAGCAACGTCGGCATCTCCTTGGAAAGCAATCCAGAGTATCCTCCCTCAATTCCTCAACTTTGTCAGGTATGACGTCAATTCTGGTAATTCTGCTTTGTTTTGGGAAGACACTTGAGTGGGTATTGTTGCTCTTAAGGACCAATTCCCATCTCTTTATTCTATTTCCCTCTACAAGGAAAAAGCTCTCTCTCATTTCCTCCCATCTCCTATTTCACCCTCGTCCTTAAGTTGGGATTTTGGCTTTTGGAGAGGTTTGAGGGATGATGAACTTAGCAGTGTTTCAAATCCGTTGTCTCTTCTTGGCAATGTCTTTTTGGACCCCCTTAGTGTGGATGTGAGATTATGGTCCCCTCATCCAAAAGGTCAATTTTCTTGTGCTTCCTTCTTTAAGTCCCTTTGCTCTTCCCTGAGGCGGTGGGGTTTTCCAACCAAGGAGATTTGGTCTAAACCTATTCCACCTAAATTTGTTATTTTCTGCTAGGAGGTGTTTCATAGTAAGATTAATAACTTGAATTGCTTGCAGAAGAAAAGGCCTTTCATGTGTTTGTCCCCTAACTGGTGTGTACTTTGCAGGGCTAGTGGTGAGGATTGTTCCCACCTACTTGTATCTTGTTCCTTTTCTAGTGCTATTTGGAATTGGATTTTTTCTTTGTTTGGGTGCAGGTGGAATCTGTTCTGTCCACAGACTTAAGTCAGCTATTCGATCCTTCCTTTTTTTGTGTGGCCTACAAAAAAAGGAAAGTTGATGTGGAGATGTATTAGAGCAGCTGCATTGTGGACAATCTGGGAAGAAAGGAATTCAAGAATATTCAAGAAAAAGGAAAGAAGCATTCAGGCTGTTGAGGATTGTATATTGACTAGGACCATTCATTGGTTGAGAACTATGGACTTCTTTCATACCTATTCCTTTGATGATATATGGAGAAATTGGATAGTGGTGGCTAATAGCCATACAAGGAAGGACAAGGAATCTGCAGTGTGGATCCCCCCGCCCGAAGGATGGATAAAGCTGAACTTTGATGGCAGCAGCCAAGGAAACCCAGGCCCTTCAGGGATTGGAGGGGGTGCTAAGAGATACGGAGAGCAACATCTTAGCCTTGTTTTCAGGCCCCGTGGGAATAGGAGACTCTAATAGAGCTGAAATTTTAGCGGCGGTACAAGGTATACAGATTGCAGAACAATTATGAGTTCAGCACCTAGTAGTGGAAGGAGACTCTCAAATTGTTGTGGGATGGCTGACAGACCCAGCTTCAGCCATGTGGCAACACAGAGATTTATTGAGGAAAGTCAACTGGCTTACGAGAAACATGACTGTTACCTCTCTTTGGGTGGGAAGATCAGCAAACACCTTAGCGGATGGGTTAGCTAAGCATGGGACCACAAGGGAAAATTTATTTTGGGCTGCTCTGTAATTCTACTTCTGGCTATTTTTGTTTTAATTTGATGTAATAGTTTTTTGAAGAGGTAACAGCTCGTGCCTCTTCTTGGGTTTCCTGTACTGCCTTTATCTGAGCATCACTTCAAAACAAAACAACCAGTTCAAGACAAACAGAACATCAGCATTCTTTATGCATTCAAAGAAATCCAGAAATCAGCACCAAAATCTTCCTTCCTCAATGCTTGAAACTCTGGAAGCAGCAACACCCAACCAATAACTGTCGAGCTGATAACAGCCACCATCTCTTCCATACTTCTCTTTTTCTCCTCAAAAGAGTCTTCAGTTTCTTTCTCCTCAATTTTCATCTCTTTTTCCTTGAGTCGTTTAAAAAATGAGCCTATTTCCAAATTCCTTGTTCCTTCTAGTTCTACTAATGGCATCTGTTGGGATTTGGGTTTCCAAAGGGGTTTAAGGGATTCAGAAACACCTCACGTCTTTAACCTATTGCAACTATTAGAAGAGGTCTTCATTGATCCTTTCAAACCTGATGGCCAAATTTGGACATGTTCCACCTCTGGTTCCTTTACTTGTGCCTCCTTTTTCAAGGCTGTCTCAAATCAATAATAACTTTCTGCAACTTTTTCCAGTAAAGGAGGTTTGGTGTAAGCCTATTCCACCCAAGGTTTGTGCTTTTTGTTGGGAAGTTGCAAGGTTCAAAGTATTGGAATTCAAGGTGTATCGGAAAGGTAATTTTAAGAGATGTATCGAGATACGCTTTGGAAATGTATAGATACAGACGGAAAATCAAGATACGCAATGATTATAACAACAATAAAACTGAGTTTTATGTGATTATAACTAATTTATTTAAACATAAAAACCACACTTTAATGATTTATATATAGTATCGGGACATAATTAGTAACCATTGAAAAATAATAGAAGAACTAAAATGCATGTGTGTATATATACTAATATTTATTAGTTAATACTTTTTTAAGTCATTCATTAGTTAATATTTATTATATATAGATTTATATAATATTTATTATGTATATAAGTTAATATATACCTTAATTTTTAATAAATAAATATAACTTGTATTAATCTTATTATTATATAAATTTTAATAATCAATTTTTAGCATTTATTGAGAAACATCCACCAAGAAAGAAAAATTACTTTAAGAATAAAAATCCATGCTATTAAGATGAGCAATTTAAGTTGGCATAATGGTTAATTAGTTGTTGTCCTAAATAAATGACTAGGATTCGAAACTTCTTACTTTCAACTTATGATTTTAACAAGTTATTTGACTTAATTAGCATTTAATGACGTCTTGAATGCCTTAATTAAAGATTAACTCAAGTGAGCATTTAATTAAATAATATTACCATTTAATGACTTCTCAAATTTAAAGGCTTACTTAAAAGTGATATAAATGAGAGAGAAGGGATAAATTAAATTTGAATTTGAATTTAAAAAGTAGAAAGAGAGGGAAATTAAATTCGGCTGATACAGAATGTGTATCGGTCTATTTCGGGATTGTATCGGCTGATACATACCCAAAACGACCCGATACGAGACCTTTATGAAATTATTGAATTATGTATGTTCCGTGTATCGAATCTGTCACGAAACGATACATATGTACATGAAAAGATTGAAACATGTGATTTACTTCAATAGAAGAGTCCATAGTGATGTTTATCCCCTCATAGATGTTTATTGTATAAGGCCAATGGTTAGAACTACTATCACTTGCTAATTTCCTATCTTTTACTACTTGTATTTGGGAATGGTTTCTCTCTTTATTTGGGTGCAGGTGGACTCCTCTGGCTAACGCTCAAAGCCTATTTGGCTCAACATTCTTTGCATGGCCAAATAAATGGGGTAGGATTATGTGGAAATGCAGAAGGACAGCAATTTTATGGACACTATGGGAAAAAAGGAATTTAAGGTTATTCCAATACAAGAAAGATCTAAGGAGGTTATTATTGAAATTGTTTTGATAAGAGTGGCATATTGGTTAAAATCCATGGACACCTTCTTTCATGTCTCAATGGATGATTTACCCAGGAGCTGGAAGGCAGTGGCCGCATTGACTTCTAGTAGGTTAATAACTAATCCAATGGGTAAAGCGTTGTGCTAACTCTATGTAAGATAGCTTAGCCAAGCAAGGGGTGGAGAGGGAAACTTTGTTCTGGGCACAGTTGTAAAACAAGAAGCTTGTTGGGCAGAGAAAAGAGTTTTTGCCTCTCAATGACTTTGTGTGTATTTTATACCTTTTGTATCTATCTCTTCTTTTAACTTTAATTTAAATCCTGCAGTTATTGATCAAAAAAAAACACCATTAGAGTGTCTTGATGGAACAATGGAACTACATGAGGGACAAGTTTGGAGTGTTCAGCCCTTTGACATAGGAACTAGAATGCTATAGCATCCATGTCAGCTAAGACTAATAGTGATCTTCTGATTCAGCAATGGTACCCACCCCCTCCAATCAAATTGAACTTTGAATGATATTCGTTAGGTAATACGAACTCATTAGGTATAGTAGGTGCCTTCAAATATCATGCTGGAACCACAATTCAGCAAGATCTGGGTTGGTTGGCCCATAAGGCTCTGTTTGGTTTGTGGGAAGATTTGGGTGGGATGGGATGGGAAAGTGTAAAAATTTACCCTTCCATTGTTTGGTTTTATATATGGGAAAATAATAGGAAAAGAACTGTCACGAGCTGGTTCTTTGCCGGATTCATGTAAGATGAAGAAGAGAGCTCCATGACTGCAGCGGCGATCAGAGAGAGAGAGGGAATGAGAGAGAGATAGGAGTGCTGACAAAGCAGATCACCAGAAAGGGAGGAAGACGGGAAGAATAGGAAGAAGGTGAGGGAGAAGAGAGAAGAGGAAGATGGAGGGAGAGACAGAGAACTCCATGACTGAAGCTCCGAAGAGGTCCTCCGACACCGATAGTCCCCCCTCCTCTGTCGGTGCTTAATTGACCACCGCACAGTGGTCCCACCATTTTTATCACTCTAAATATGCTTCTTCGCACTTTCTCTGTAACAGAGGATGAACTTGGGATTTGAAGCAAAGCAAGTAGAGTTGAGAAAGCGGTGGCGATCAGAGAGAGAAGGAAAATGAGGGAATGAGAGAGATAGGAGTGCTGAGAAAGCAGATCGCCAGAAAGGGAGGAAGACGAGAAGAATAGGAAGAAGAAGGTGAGGGAGAAGAGAGATCGTTGAGAAAGGGAGGAAGACGGAAAGCAGATCGCCAGAAAGCAGATCGCCAGTATCTAATGAAGAAGAAGGCCAGTAACAGTGGTTCTTTGAAAGTTCGATGGTAACAGTAGTTCGATCATAACAGGGAAGGCACTGGTTCTCTCCCTCCTCTGTTTGTCATCGCTGGTTCGTTTTTCTGAGCCATCCCCCCTCTGTTCGTCGTCGATGGTAACAGTGGTTTCTCGAGTTCCACTTCCTTAAACACTTTTTCAATGATTTCCCACACTTTTTCACTCCTAAACCTTCCTTCCCTCACCTTCCCACTTTCCTTCATCCCCTTCTCCCCCTCCTCGGAGAGCCCGCCTTCTAGCACGGCTGCATATT
>NW_010729084.1:8791102-8848808 GCF_000365185.1 Nelumbo nucifera
TAGTGTGTTTTATTTCTTTTCTCTTTCTTTTTTCCTTTTCTTGAGATTCTTTGTTGCTCTTGGAAGATAAGCKTGTTTGTCTTCCTTTTGTAAATCTTCTTTGATGAATTAATGAAAGTGTTATTGATCAAAAAAAAATTGTGGTTTCTCGAGTTTTTCCACCAGGGTCGCACTGTTTTGGTGCGACCCTGATTCCACGATTTTGGGATCTAGCATCCCACATTTTTCTCATCCCATCCCTCTATTTCCCTCAAAACAAATAAGAGAAAAAGGAATATTTTTGGAATATTCCCTTTTTCTCATCCCCATCCCACAAACCAAACGGAGCCTAAGGGTAGACTATTGTGCAGCCATCAATTTGTGATACTGACCTATTCATCAATTGAGAGTTGGAAAGAGATCCCAAGTTGTGATCAGATGGATAGGGAATGAAGACAACATTGATCTCTTTGGCATGCTATAAGAGAAGCTAGATTTTTTACAAGAACTAATAACTCATTCAAGTTCATTAATGAATTAGCTAATTTAGTTGTGGGTTCTCTAGCTAAGGAGACAATGGTGATGACAGACCCTTTTTTGTGGCATGAGGAACAAGAAAAGCAGGAAGCTCAGGAAAAGAAAAGAAAAATAAGTAATTTACATTTAATGGAAAGTTAGAGATCAACAGCCAATATAGTTGCTAGAGGAAAATGAGAACACTAACAATCTAACATATGTCATATATCCCTTGGGCACATGGATACAACATATGGGAGGCAAGGCAAGGGCATTGGGCCATTGGTGCTAGGATGACCATGTCCCAACTAAACCCCCTTCCCCTTAGCCTTTAATTTAACCTATGACTCACCATCCAACTTTAATCCCTCCTATGCTATGAACAAACTCACATCCCTCCCCTTACCAATGTATGCATATATGCATGTGTAGGAAGGATTAAAAGTTGGATATGTACATGCATATGAATTTTTTTGAAGGTAATATGCATACATATGAATAGATATATGTTGTATATGTATGTACATATACAAAATTATTGGTCATGTATATGTATACATAAGCATATATACAAATGCATGTATTTGTGTATATACGCTTACATATGCAGTAGGTTATGTCTTAAAACATCGTGCCAAAGATGAAAACACAGGGTAAATATCATTGCTGACTCTCATTTCTCATATTGAAGAGTTGGACAATGTTGAAATTGAGAGAAACCTCCATGTGGAAGAGAGAGAATTGAGATGGAAATCAAAGAATGAGTTAGAGGTCCTTAAGAGAGAGGAAATATCCTAGACACAAAAGTCAAGACATAAATAAATAGAAGAAGGGGATTGGAATACAAAATTCTTTCATGCGATGTAGTAGCTTCCTGAAACCAAGCAGCATTATCTCATTATCTCATAGGATGGGAATACAAAGCTCCAAGAACCCCTATTTGCTAATGTTGTTCATTCATTCATTGCAATAAAATATCTTCTTAAAAGGCAATAAAAGTTATAAAATCATAACTTTTTATGTGAGAAATAAGAACTTCAGACCCTAACATAGACTTGTTCGGGCTTGCCTCGAGGGCGTGGTACAAAGGCGACTCATAGAATCAAGAATGCAATATGTTTTACATCACATTAGCTACTTGAGCAATGCAATTAAGGAAAAAATGAGATCGTGGGTTTTACATGCTTCAAAATGTTTTATATGTTTGATTTTATTTTTAAATTTCCATTTGAATATGCTTTACATGTTATGTTTATGTATTTTAATTTTAGATAATAGGTTTTTTAAACCATTAATTTTAAAATTTAAGTTTATATTTCTTATTAATAGTTTTTTTTTGCATTTTTTTGAATTTTCTAACATTTTTTTTATTTTTTTTAGCAATTTTTTGTATTTTCGTGCCTTGCTTCAAAAAGGCGCACGCCTCGCCTTACACTTCTCGCCTCAAGCGCAAATTGGCCCTTGTGCCTTGCGCTTCTAAAACACTGGCATAACAGGGATTAACATGGAGGAGAATGTCCTAAATAGGGTAGTGGAATGCTTAGAATGTCATATCACCCCTTGGCCTTTGACCTACCTAGGGCATCCTCTAGGTGCAAACCCCAAGGAAAGCAGTTTTTGGAACCCAGTTATAGAAAGGTGTAAAAAGAGATTTTTTTTATCAATAACAGGAAGCATTTCATTAATAAAAGAGATTAAAATACAAAGGAGGGGAGATAAAATATCTTAGTTCCCCTAGGGATCAAAATAAGCAATTGAGAGAAAAACCAGTTACAAATGAGCCCAAAAAATAGAATCCCTATGCACCCCTTGCCTAACTAAACCATCAGCGAAGGAGTTGGCACTTCTCTTTACCCAAATACATTTTACATCAATGTCCTTAATCAACCACTTAAACTTCCTCTTCTCATTGTTGTAGTTCTAGAGCCCAATCTTGTCTTCCTTTAACCAGCCCGCTACTATCTTAGAATCACCTTCTATGACCAGCTTATTGATATTCAGGTCCCTTGCTCGTTTTACCCCTTCCATGACCGCCATTACCTCAGCCCTAAGGGAATCTCCCACTCCAATTGGACTAGAAAACATGGTTATTATATTCCCTTGTTCATTCCTTAGAACTCCCCCAATGCCAAAAGGCCCTGGGTTTCCCAAACAGCTACCGTCGAAATTCAATTTGATGAAGCCATGAGGGGGAGTATTCCATGATGGACTTGAAGTCATTTTAGATGGGACTAACTTCGCAATTTCCTTACAATTTCGTAGCAGATCATCCACTAAGAACTCTGTGAACAGCTCCAATGGTTTCAGCCAATGTATTGCCCTCATGTGGATCACTTCCATGACAAAAGAGATTGGCTGCTTGGAAGAGATGTTACATCTCTTTGGGAGGTAGGATTACTCTGATAAGATCAACTTTGGCTAACCTACCCATCTATTTCCTCTCTGTTTTTAGGATTCCACCAAGAGAAGAAAAGAAATTAGAAAAAATTATGAGGGATTTCCTTTGGCAGCTGGGAGAGACTAGAAAGGACCACTTAATAAACTAGGAGATTGTGTGTAAAAGAAAGGAAGAGTGCGGTTTAGGTCTAGGGAATGTAAGAAAGAAGAATACAGCTCTTTTAGGGAAATGATTATGGAGATGGCCTCTTGAGAGGGAAAATTTGTAGGTTGAGGTAGTGGCAAGCACACATGGTAGATTGGAGAACAGCTAGGATGCTGGTGTATCACATAGAGCTACCTTGGCAGCACCTTGGAAAGCAATTCATAGCCTCTTCCAGTTTCTCAGGTATATTAGGTATGATGTTTGCTCAGGGAATTTAATTTGATTGTGGGAAGACACTTGGTTTGGTGACAGGACTTTAAAGGGTTTGTTCCCTTCTTTGTATTCTATTTCTTCGCATAAAAATAAGGTCATTTCGAATTTTCTTGTTCTTCCTTCTTTGCCTTTTAGTCTTAATTGGGATCTTGGGTTTCGAAGGGGATTGAAGGATGAGAAATAACTTGTCTATCAGAGCTTCTCCTTCTTGATAGTGTCTACTTAGAGCTTTCTATTCCAAATAGAAGAGTTTGGTTCCCAAGCCCTAAAGATTCCTTTTCTTGTGCCTCCTTTTTTACCTCCTTTTTTAAAGCTCTTTGCCAGTCCCCTTCCTCTGTCCTTTCCTTTGAAAGAAGTTTGGTTTCAATTGATTCCCCCTAAAATTAAGGCCTTTTGTTGGGAAGTGGCTCTTGAGAAAACTAACACTCTGGATTACTTGCAAAAGAAGAGGCCTTTTCTGTGTATTTCCCCAAATTGGTGCACTCTATGCAAATCTGATGATGGATCTTGTTACAACTTACTAATTTCCTATTCATTTGCTACAGATATCTGGGATTGGTTTTTCTCTTTGTTTGGGTGCAGGTGGAATATGCCAATGGAGACAAAAATGTTGTTTGCTCCATCTACTTTTGCTTTACCGAAGAAGAGGAGAAGAGTAATGTGGAGGTATACTAGAGCAGCAATGATGTGAACCTTATGGGAAGAGAAATGCCAAAATCTTCCAAGATAAAGAAAGGAGCAAACAACAAATTATGGAATGTGTAATAACCAAGGTTATATGGCTACAAACTTTGGAGTTATTCAAAATTTTCACACTTGATGATATTTGGAAGAGTTGGCCTTTAGTGGCATCTAGCTCAGTGCAAAAGGTTAAAGCAAGGATGGCTTGGATACCTCCCATTGAAGGATTCCTGAAACTAAACTTCGATGGGAGTAGTCAAGGCAACCCAGGCCCAACTGGAAAAGGAGGAGTCATCAAAGACAAGGAAATTTAAGAGCCCTCTTTTCAGGACCGGTGGGGAATGGAGACACCTTAAAGGCAGAACTGTACGCAGCCATACAAGGCGCGCAGATTGCAAGAGAGTTAGGATCGGAGAATTTGGTGATAGAAGGGGACTCCAAAGTGGTGGTGGGTTGGCTAAAAGACCCAGATTCAGTGATTTGGTGTTACAGAAATGAAATGAAGAAATTAAAATGGATAACTCAGCAGATGAATGTAATTATGCAATGGTGGGAAGGGAGGAAAATGCTTTTGCTGATTCTCTAGCTAAGCAAGGAGTAACTAGGGATCAATTGTACTGGGCCCACTTGTAACTTTATGTTGTTTCCATATTAATGGGTGAGGTTGCACCTCACACCTCCCACTGGGATGCTTGTAACAGACTCTTTATCCTTTTCTTCTAATGAAATCTAATGAATTTTTATCTATCATTATATAATATATATATATCATTTTAGGCTGAAAACTCCTTGTGCACAAGGAGTATATATATATATATACACACATTTTAGGCTGAAAACTCCTTGTGCACAAGCTGCAATGAGTATTTCAGTCTGCAATCTTAAGAGCTCAAAATTCTTACTCATTTAAAAGTAGAAGGCTGTTTATGTAAAGATGTCTCACCCCCAAGTATTCAGGTCCAACAGGAAGTTCTGTACAGATTTGCTCACTAGAACTTTCAACCAACAAAGCTGTCTTTGCCAAAGATAAAGCCTACAATAACAATGTATGAAACATCACCAGGAGAAAATTGAAAACATAGCTAGAATAGTTTATCATATCAAAAGAGTCAACACATTACAGCTGTAAAACTTTATTTTAAACCTATTTTAAAATAAAACTCTCTTTTGCTGATCAAAAAAAAGAGTCAACGCATTACAATTATCAAGGCACAAAAAAAATACATAAACTAGATAACCAAGTCTAATGGTTACTATCATAAAGATAAAATGCTATACTGTAAGGACCAAGGCAAAACTAAGCATTTAAAGTAGTGAAGCCCAGCTTTCCACATTTGAACTTTCACTCGTAGTCTCTATGTCCATAAGAATAAGTTTCACAGAGAGGCAATATCCCTGACTTCCCATTAACTAGTTCAGTACAGAGTTGCCAAATCAAATGAAATGGAGTTATACTGACCAAGTATTGGAATATTTCATTCCTTGCAACAAAGTCAGTCTCGCAGTTAAGTTCAATAACAGCAGCCCTTTTCTCATTTTGTGCTAGTGCAAGTAAACCCTCTGTAGCAGTTCGGGATGACTTTTTTGACGCTAGAACTACGCCTCTTCTTCTCAAGTCCTTCTGTGCAGCGTCTGCATAAAGTATCTAGTACCATATAAGGACCAAAATCTTTAATACAACGTGTGCATGATTCCACCAAGAATGAAGTACAAAAAACATAGATTTTACCAAGGTCCCAATTGCAAGCAACAAGAGCAGACTTGACGTCCTTTATGGGAGCACTTGTTCTTTCCCTCAGCTGCTTGATAAGATTCATCTGGTCCAGAGCAGGAACCTCAACACTGAAGTTTCTCAAGAACAGCTTCTGTGCAGAAACACATTTAGAACCACCATAGTTGTAGGAGAATAAGCTTCTGACTTCACTAACTTCAGAAATGTGAGACCCTCTGCATGTCGAAGAAGAATAACAATGCCCAGAACATCTAGAAATACCAAACCAGCTGAAGAGAAATTCAATTGGACGTTTTGCACCTCGGGAGAAAGCCATCCCAATATATAATAAATAGTAACTTAAAAGTCTGCAAAACATGAAATTATCTTAATTAGACTAGTAAAACATTGAAGATAACAAGCTAAGGAATAGAATACTAAATGCGAAATAAATGAACATCCATTTCTCTACCCAGAAAGAAAGAAAAAAGAAGTATGACTTTACAAATTTAAATTGCTAACATATGGAAAAGATGAAACACATATCAAGGATACTTCCATTACTTGTTGGATTATGCAAGGTATCTCTTTCTCTTTTTTCCCCTTTTTTCTCTCCCAAAAAGATGGTAAATATGAGAAAGAAGAAGGAAATGGAAAGATAAGCACAAAGGGATCCTCTAAATAAAACAATGAACGCATTTGGTGCAAAATTAGCTCATCTAAGCAGATTTTCTTATCCTATGAGGCTATGACGGGGAGAGAGAGAGAGAGAGAAAGAGAGGCAAAATCACTGATACAGAAAAATGTTTGGGGATTAAGGAATGCTGACCGGTAGGAAGTCAAGAAAAACACAATAACGCTTCCCATATCTCTATATATGAAGAATCACATTATCATTCAACAAAATATGAATACAAAACAATCTAAGAAGTTGACTACCTATGAACAAACAATCTAAAAAGCCAAACTGAGCTCAGCAGTGTTTCAAGTGAAGTAAATGGAGCCCTAGAGAAGCTAAAGCATATGTTAATAAACGAAAGTGGAGAACAAGATCAAAATAACCCACACCAAAAAGAAAAACGATCAATAACTCACCTTTCTTTTCTTCGTTCGCTATATGACCGCGTGCCAGCAAGTGACTTCCCCCAATCAAAGACAACCTATTACTTCAAACCCTCGAGGGAGCGCCGAGGCAATAGATACCGTCTCCTATTCCTGACGTTGTTTTCTATTTTCTCCTGCTCAACGAGCAAAAACTCTGCACACACTCTGAAACCATAGTAATCCAGCCGCACATTACGAACATCTCCGATCACATACAGGTAGATATTACGAATGTACGACTAGATAATACGTGCGCAGTTTTTCTCCCAAACTTTATTTTAAAATTTAAAAATACCACATGTATCCCCGTCCCAACCATCTCGTGATTTGTAATTATAATGATGATAGTGAATAATATATTTTCAAAATTTTTTACAATTTTTATATTTTTATTCTATAAAAATTATTCTTATTTATCACACTTATTTTTGTTTAATATGATTAATATACGGTATCAGAGAGTTATCTCCATGATTCCTATAATTTTTTTATTATTTTTATATTTTGGTGTGTTTTTATCTTTTTTAATTTTCATTGTTATTTAATTATAACATCAAGGATTTATACATTTGACCCAAAATTTTGAATTGTAGATTCTCTACCAATAGGAAAACAACTCCATTTTTTGTGTTGGCTTTAAATTTGTATTTTAATTTTTTGGTAAATAATTTGTATTTTATTTATATCATCAATAAAAATAAGTATTCTTTGCCATACTTATTTTTTTAATATAATTAATTAATATGGAATTTAATAAAGGAATGAGAGTTAATACCCTAAATTTAAGAGATGATTAAATGAGGAAAAATGTAGTTGCTCATATTACATTTTATGACATTACAATTAGAGAGATACCCATTTCACAAATAAAGGTATTCTAGTCAATAATAGGATTCAATGAATGTGAATATGAGTTAATACCTCCAATATAAGACTTACTCAAAGGGATTTGAATGAAGAGAAAAGTGGTTGTTCAAATTATATTCTTGTCCCTACAATTATAGAGCAACTAAATAAAACATGGGTAAATTTCTTAAACTACCCTTATGGTTTAGCTAATTGACTAAGGTGGCGTTTGATAAATTTGAAAATTCAGATTTGAAAAATTAAAAATATATTAAAAGTGTCTAAAATATGAAAAGAAGCATAGATGCTTTTCTACTTTTTAGAGGATCTGAATTCATAAGTTTGTTTGTGTTGGATCAACCCTTTACCATCTGAAATTTATTGACTTTGTTATTTTACCCCTAAAACATACTATTTGGAAATGTTGAGTTCAATTTGCATTATCTCATAAAAAAATAATTTTCAACCTCAAAATAATATTGAAATAATGCAAATAATAAATAATAAATTAATAATTACTAATTAATAAATGAAACAATTAAAATTAAAAAAATAATGACTATAAAAATATTAAATTAATTAATAATTAATAATTTACACAAATAAAAATTAAAATAATTTTTAAAAATTAATGAAATCATTAAAAATCACTAGTTAGTAAAAATAATTATTAATTAATAAATAACACAAATAAATTTAACAAAAATAATTAATGTTTAATAAAAAATATTACAATAATTAAGAATTAATAAAGACAATTTATAGATAATAGTTAATAAATAACACAAATAAATTGAATAAAAACAATTAGTGTTTAATAAAAAATATTAAGATAATTAATCATAAATATTTTCTAATTAATGATTAATAAAAATAATATTATTATTATTCACCGAACCATCACTACTGCATGTTGTAACTACTATGGTGGTGGTGGGAAGACAGGGGAGGGAGAGAGAGCGAGATAGAGAAAAAAAAAAAAAAAAACATAAGATCTAAACCCCAATCGATCGATCTATGCCTTTGAAAAGATAGAGACACCTATCGTTTCCGGTGACAATTAGAGTAACAGAGATAAGGGGAATAGAATACAGATGAACATTGCGAAAGCCCTCTCAGCAAAAGCCATGCGAGCCCACTGACGAAGCCCTATCAATCTCACTGACGAAGCCATCTGTGTTCACAAAATCTGGATGAACACACATTGCTTCCGGTGATCTTGCCATAGGGATTGAGATCCCTCTCGAGGGATTGGTCATCAGTAACCTACCTCCAAGAGCACAATAAAACCCTCAATCCCCCGAGAGCGAGAAAGAGATAGAGAGAGGGAGAGAGGGAGAGAGGGAGAGAGAGAGAGAGAGAGAGAGAGAGAGAGAAACCAAATGAGTCATGCGCGAAAAGACAGGGGTAGCGTGTGTCATTTCCAAAATATTGTAATGGTATTTTGGACTATGCATCAGGTTTCAAATGCGCCTGAGCACGTTGCCGACCCAATCTCTATTATTTTCAAATTTGAAAATAAGATTCATACCAAGTTTAAGAGGTAAAACCAAATAAGGGGTGAAGTCTGAAAAAGCAACATTTTTAGATTCATACCTCTGAAAAGTGCAATCAAACGACCCCTAAGTGTGCCCTTACTGTTTGAAAATTGACTGATGTTACCCCTACTGTTTCTAACAATTGTATAAACATTACTAGGGTCGTTAAACATGGACGAAAAAATGTAAAATGATCGGTTTACCCTTAAATTCAATCAAATGGAGCCACCTTACAACGGAGATCTAAGAGGAAAAAAAAAAACAATCTCTTGTATTGTTTCTAATATGAACCCAGATCTCAGATAACCTCGATGAGAGCCATTGGAGAGATCGACGGTAGCAAAGATCTGAGAGCAAAAAAAAAAAACTAGTATGGAGAACTCTAGACAAATACTAGTCTGAGTGGGTATTTATAGGACAAAGGAAAATATCAGGTGGGATCTAAGATAACCCAAATCATCGTTGCTAAGAGTTGCAGCAGCATTGAGAGCCACCAGAAAGATCTCCAAACAAATACTAGCATGAGCGGGTATTTATAGGGCAAACGAAATGAAAAGGTGGGATCTGAGATAACCCAAATTGCCGCTGCTAAGAGTTGCAACAATGATGGTAGGGGAGGATAAATAGGGGAGGTGAGGTTGAAGAAGAAGGAGAGAGAGAGAGAGAGAGAGAGATGTGAGATCCCCGCCCATCGCCGAGAGACCAGTTATGGTCGGTTAGGTTCTATGAACAGCCACCACCACCTGCACAATTGCAATGACAGCATCTGCTACAGCTACCATGGCCACAACTACCAAAATGTGTGCTTGTTCTACTCCTTCTCAGCCTCAATGTAATAAGACCTCAACTAAGCAGCATCCGCTTAACTTATGTTATTCGGAATGTTAGACGAAATTTGACCCATTCTCCCTGAATCCCTCCTTGACTTGCCAAAACTCCATCTTTGTTATCTTTCCGATCGCTGGAGCTAGAATTCTCCCTATATTCCTTATCTTTCTTTAGTCTGAGTACAACAGCTTTGTCGTTGGCAACGACAACTCTACACCAACTGAAGCAACAGTTTATGGCTTGTACCAGTGCAGGGGTGACCTCAAGACATGTGACTGTTCTGGGTGGCTCCCAAATGATTTGGGTATGCTTCCAATGAGTTTGTTTGATTGGAGCATTAGTATTTGCAGTCTGCTAAGGTTTGTGAGAGAAGCCGGGATTTTCAGGTTAGGGTTCTTCAGCTTGAGTTCTATGAATTGAAGTAATGGGGGATTTTCAAAGATTTCTTGATTTTCTAGAGGAAATCTCCTCCAACCATAGGTAAGAGAAAAATAGAGAGAGGTAAGAGAGAAGAGACCGGAGGTTTGAGGAGGAAGGGGTTGCTGGTCAGAGGAAGGGGACGTGGGAGGGGGTAATATTGGGTTTTAAAAGAAGTTTAAACGTCACGTGATCTCATGTGTATGCAGGTTTTGACAAAATATTAATGGATGTTGATGGTAAGGGTAGAGTTAGTCAATTGTCAAAAACAATAGGGGTAACATCAGTCAATTTTCAAACAATAAGGGTACACTAAGTCAATTAGCTAAACACCTAAACCATAATGGTAGTTTAAGAAATTTACCCATAAAACATTGGTAGAGAGCAACTAAATAAAACATTGGGGTATTTACTCATACAAAAGTTCCACACTCTCATTCACACTTTTAATGGCAGTATGGTTTTACTATGACTTTTTGTATAAAAAAAAATAATACAACTTTTCAAAACTTTAGGGAAACCCATATCAATGAGTTTTATTGTCCAAAATTCACCTTTAACCTTTCGTTGGATCTATTGGTTTATCATTAGTGATTATTAACAAAAGTTGCCTACATAAGAATTTTAGTATTTTACATGACCAAACTATATATTAGGGATATTTTTGGCACACTAGTCACGTGTACAACAACATTTGCAAGAAGACAAAAGGTAGTTGACATAAATCTTCATAATTTAATAGTTTGTGACATTTATACTTCTCCAAACCTGGCACTATGTTCTTAGAGGTTTGGCTCGACTTTGAATCAAACCAAGCTCTGGGGTCAAATCCTATTTCAACCTATAGGCCCACCTTGACCTGAAGCCTTTGACCAAGAGGTCTAATTTAACTTGGTGACTTGGGCTCATATGCCCTAGACCTAGCTTGCATAGGCCCACACATCATAGACATATACATTCTTAACCTAGTTACCCAATAAGCCCTTGTCAGATGCTCTATTCGTGTTGGTTGGCCGACTTGATGAGATGCCATTAGAGTATTTATGGCACCTTAGAGGGTTGACATGACCAACGGGTGGTGTGGGGCCCATGATTGCATGGAATATGCATTGAAATGATTTATTGAGATCACATTTTATTTCATTTTCTAAAATATTACTCAATTTCATTTTCTCCCTACTCTATAAATGAGGGTGGATAGAGCACATTTGGGAGGGGAGAAAGAGTAGGAGGTTGGCCATGTCTCTCGTTACAAATCACTTTCTCATCTCTTCATTTCATTGAAGCTCTTTCATGGCCTAATGTCTCTTGTTCCTCTTCCCTTACAGCAACATTGTGAAGGCACCAAGGAAATCATTCCACGTCATGGCAACATCCTCAAATCCCAGGTGGTGTGGTAGAAAAAGGACCCAACACAATCTTATTAAATATTAGTTGGGAGTTGGGACTTGTGCTTAGACTTTGTTAAACTAAAACGAAACAATAAAAACACATAGTAGTATATATTTTTATTTTTTCCATCATAACATTATAAATTAATACCATCATATAAAATGATTATAATGTTTAAATTATATAATTTATAACCTATATAAAAAACCAATATAGCTAATATAACAAAATAATACAATTCAATAATGCATTCCCTGTATGAAAAAAAAACATTCTCAATGTATCTAATATAACAAACCAGTGTAGTCAGGATTATTTTTGTTATAAAACATTTAATAAGGTTGGGTGATCATTCTTAGTTCATCTATTCTTATCTTCTATCAAGCATTAGTGAGGAGGAAAGGAGATAGAATGTCGAAGAAGAAGAAGAGATTGAAGTTCATTTGCCACTTAGTATGCGTTAGAATAGAGAAGATGATGAGTATAATRTCTTATCGGTATAAGTATAAGGCAAAGTTTGTATAGATTTCCCTACCTCTTCCTTTCCTTTTCATACCTTTTCTTTCAAGCCAAACACAACATTAAAGTTAGCTCCGATTTGAGCCCCAACATTAAAGGAGCTTTGACCAATCGCCCTAGGTGGATTTTGATAAATACCACCTGATTGCTTACATATTACCACTTTTATGATTAAAAAATAGGGGTAAAAATACTTACATTACACCTAAGTTTTATAAAATGGACTAATACCATCCCTAGTGTCTGTAACATCCCTTGAAGGTTTTATGACAATTGACATTGGCGTTAAATGTTGATGAGAAAGAATGAAATGTTAAATTTACCCTTTATCATTCTTCAAATCTTCAAAATAAAACCCAAAGAATTGAGTTTTTTAAAGAACACCTCTGCTTGCACATTGAGTGTCTCCAATAATTGATGTCCAGTGTGCTCCCACCACCATTGATAAACGAGATCTTAGAGACTAAGTTAGATAGCTAAGATAGATCCCAATGAAAAACATTCGTTGTTGGAATATTCTTCTTTGAATAAGAGGAATTTTGTAAAATCCAATGTTTTTTTTTGTGAACTCATTAACCATCTACAACACATAATGATGTTGGTCTAAAGCGCTTTCTAATGGCAAGTGGTGGAGTTCTCGATTGTGATTTTTGTAGATGTCAATTACAATAATTGTTGTCTAGTTGTCAATTTCAGTGTAAATATAAACAATGGCCATGGGTCACTTCGATTTGGTTAAATGGCAAAATGTGGAATCTACCCCGTAGGGATTAGTTCCAAGTTTTTGGAACCAGAACCTACCCTACAAAGGCTAGTTCCAGTGTTTGTTCTTGCCTTGGAGGTAAGGGTGTCAATGGACCGGTTTTGGATTGGATCCAATATAACCCAAACTTTATCAAATTGGATTTGGATAGTTTGTTATAATTATTGAATTAAGCCAGTCCAAAATAAATTGGTCCATATTCTTATCGGTCTGAATCGGACCTAAACCAAATTCCCAATATTCTAATCATGAGGCTAAACCTTTATCCAATTTGAAATTGACCAAAATTGGAGCCGACATAACACTTTTTATTAAAAGTACTTTTATGAAAGCACTTTCACGAAAACACTTTTTATGAAAGCACTTTTGCAAAAGCAATTTTACGACAACACTTTTATAAAAGTAATTTTATGAAAAGTACTTTTACGAAAGCACTTTTATAAAAGTATTTTTTGTAAAAGAACTTTTAAAAATACACATATAAAAACACTTTTACGGAAGTACTTTTATAAAAGTACTTTTATGGACGTACTTTTATGAAAGTAAATACTTTTACAAAAACACTTTTATCAAAGTACTTTTATTCATTCACTTTGGATTGGATTGGACCCAATATGATCCGTTTGTGTTTTAATTGGACTCAATTGGATTATAGCATGTATTGTAGTTTTTTATATATTTCCTAGATTTCTCATGTTATTTTGGTGTTTGATTCAATTTGGATTAGATTGGACTCAATCCGATTCATTTGCATTTTATTTGGGCTATATTGGACTTGGTTTGTATGGATTTGGTCCAGCCCATTTGTAAATGGACAAATATTGGATTGGATCGGATCGAACCAAATCCAGTCCAATTGACAACCCTACTTGGCGATTATGGGATTGGTTCCAAGGTTTACCCATTGAACCTATTTTTTCTTTACTCCTCCCCTTTAAAAAATCTAAAACATGTTCTTTAAAAACCTGATTTTCGAAAGATATAGTATATAGTTTAAAACTTATATTATCTTTATTATTAAATTGAGTAATATAATATATAGATTATTATAATGTATTAATATATGGTTCAAAACTTATCATTATAATTTAAATATTGTAAATATTACCTTCTACACATTCAAATATTAAAATGAAAACAAATGATCAAATTACTTAAGTAACTCCATGGTTAGTGATACCATTAGACTTTGTAACAATGAGTGCTTGGGTTCAAATCTTCACATCCTCAAAGTATTTTGGGGTTTATTTTGAGGAAAGTTTAGCTCCAAGGCCAATTCATCATATTGGTTCAGGTAGGGTAAACCCCTAGGCTTTGGAATTGGCTCGGGTGGAGATCGATTCCAATAATTTGGAACCAAACCGTACCTTGTAACAAATTGGATAGGATTGGTTCAAGACCAGTTCGAGGCCGATTCCAATTGGTTCTAGGTCGAACCTACCCATTTGCTCACCCCTAGGTTATATAGTTTTCTACCATTCAATCTTTTATTGGAAGGGTTAGAATCCAGAATATGGATGGCCAAACTAGGTTTAACAGTTGGCCAAATTTCAAAAATGTTCTAACCCAACTCGGGAACCAGTTTCTCGGAGATTTTGAATTCTGAGAATTATAGATCAATATTGCATTGAACCAGATAGGATTAGAAATTGAAATTAAAACTAATTGTACTTGATACAGAGTCCACAAATCACAGCTCCCAGAGTGGTAGTTCACACCCAAAATTGGTCCAAAAAATCGGCCTCCAACTGAAGATGGCAAAGTGAATGAGAAACCGATTCAATAACACAACTTTTTTTTGCAAAACTACAATCCAACTGCCTTGGATCAACTGAAATTTTTGGACCAATTTTGGGTGTGAACTACCACTCTGGGAGCTGTGATTTGTGAAGTGAATGAGAAACCGATTCAATAACATTGCTTTTTTTTTGCAAAACTACAATCCAACTGCCTTGGATCGACTGAAATTTTTAAGCCCGATTTCCCCAACATTTTTCTTGCAAAAACACAATAGGAAAACTAATAAAAATAAGTTCTTTCAATGGCTAGGCCGCGATGGGGTTTATGGGAAAGAAGAGAGCAAAAGAGTGAAGATAACAAGTTCTATTCGCCTTCTCCCTCTTAATCCCCCTTTTATGGAGCACTATCCTGATCTAATTAGGAGATTATCCAAATCTAATTTGTATATGGACTCTTTTAATATATAAGCATTATCCTCTTAAATCACATGACAACTTAACAACTCAACTTATCTCATCATTAATGGGCCTTTGGCCCATTTTCTTTAATGGCTCATGTCCATTGCATGGCTACTTTGGGCTTGATATTGTATGGCATGGATACCATTAAAGGTCTCACATAAAGTCCATGAGGGTCCAACCCCACCTCTAAAAGAGATTAGGTTGAATTCACTACTTGGGGTAGTGAACCCCTAAGCCAATCAACATGGGCTCAGTTTGGGCCCAACATTTACATCTAAATGATCACTGGATTTAGCCACCTTATGAAGACCCAAGGATAATGGATTTATGTGAGATAAAGCCCATCAGGTAATCAACCCTGTAATGGTCTCTTATACTTAACCTCTTGGTCCATAATCATCAGAACACTACCCGTAAGGAAGGACCTCACCCTTGACTACAAGATACAGTGTTACACTCTCTGCTTGGATGGATACTAGGATTGAAACATTTTTGCAATTTGTTTTTCATAAAATAGTAATATAATAATATATAAATTATTTTGCAAAACTAGATTTCAAACACAAGTGAAATTCACTACCGGCAGTTTAGGTTTCCATAAGAAAGAATGCAAAGTTTGATATTCACTTTTTACTGACAAAGGGATCGATCTTATCACTATGATCACACATTCAAATAATTTCCCAAATTGCCCCAACATGCCTAGATATTTTGACCCGTAATGGATGTTACTGGTTGGTACATCAAAGATACCTCGGTCCACTGCCTAGTGTAGTATCCTAATCAAGTCTAGGGTTATGTGTAACTTTCTAGTTTTTCTCATCTATCTCCAAGGTCCATAGCATAATTGAAAATTGGTCTAGGTTTAGTGTTTCTTCCAAACACCCACTACTTGTGCTTTGGGTTTAACCCTAATAGTTGAAACAAGCTACTCCAACTATTTGGTAGCACACCAGCGTTAGCCTTGTCAGAATAAATTCCCCAAGTCTATCAAATGGCTAAGAACATTATAAACTAACATGAGTCTCATTAGTGTCCAGTTTAAGGGATAATTCACAGAAAACATGTCATCATTAACATGAAACAATAATGTACTTTATTCATTTACAGATAAATGTTTATGTACATCAATCTAATTGGAGTTAAGGGCATACACTGTCTAACATCTTCCATTGAATAATTCTATTTTTTATTTTATATCGCACCACCATATCTATTTTAAAAGCTTCACCACTTTTATTTATTGTTTCCTCATAATATCTCTTGGTCCTTATTCTTGAGCTTAAAAAATAAGAGTGGCTTATAAGGCTTTCTCAAAATATTGGGAGCTCATTGAGAAGTTGAATAACAACAAAAAAGTAAGAAAATGGAAATACATCTCATGGCTCCCTCCGAATCTTGGTGAAATTAAAATTAATTTTGATGCATCTTGTTCAAGAAATGAAAGTTGTTTTCTAGCAGCCATAGCAAGGAATCATTTGGGTAAGGTTTTGAATTGCAAAGGATATACTCTAGGCACCTCATCTATAAATGTAGTCAAGGCTTGGGCAACATGGGAAGCTCACAATTTAGCGACCAACTTCATCTACTATTCAATCATAATAGAAGGAGACTTGAATGTTGTAATATATTGTCTCAAAGGTCTGATCTCCCCTTTTTGGAATTTAAGGAATATTATTTCAGACTATTTACAGATGAAGGAGAAGCAGAAAGGTGGTGTTAGAAACAAACATGTGTACAATCTTTGGCTTGCAAACCGAGCTCATTCTCTTCCTGATCGTTTTGTCTTCATCAATCTTTGTGATCTCCTTTAGGGACATTGATTTTATTTGTATGAGTGACTTTTGGGGGCATGCTACCCCAGTTCTTGTGTAGCACCATTTGATCATATTAAAATAAATAAATAAGAGTGGCTGATTAGAATTACATTTTCTATATTAGTAGTGAAATCAAACGTGGATGCATCCTTCGCTTGAACTTTTTGACCTTGCTTAACCCAAATAGCTTTATTCAAGACCCATACGTATCCCCTTAGGACCTTTAAATGGAGGGAGTGAATTCTACCAAAACAAAGGCATTTTCACTACCACTCCAATTCTCTCTTCATTCCAGGCCAAAATCCCTACAAATTAATAGTCCTCTTCATGTCTGGGTCTGAACCCTTTGATTTTTTGGTTTATATATAAATTTTGAAAGAATAACTTCTATGCTTATAAATGACCCAATCATTTTTTATCCGTCATTTCCTATGACATTGAAGGGATGGACATGGAGATAGCTAGAAAGCCTAGAATTAAGATGACATCCTCAAAATCTAGTTTTTGAATGGAAGACAAACCCAGTAAGGTGCCAACCATTTGGTTGGTAAGGTCTCTTGCTGGTCATACTTGGGATCGAATCCCGCCTTCACCTAGGTTGGGGGGAGGGGTTATGGGTTGGGGGATGGGCTACCCCGGTTGTGTAACCTTTTAAAAGATACAAAAAGAAAGAAAGAATGGGAGACAAATCCTCCAACGTTTTCAAACCGCCATTGACCCGGACAATCAGACCGTTCGGCTCGGGAACCGTCCAGGCAACTGGTTCCATTTTACCCCAAACCTAGAATCTGGTCAAAAACCATTGAAAAAGTCAATAAGCCGGTAACCCGGGCGGTTGAACCATCGACCCGTTTAATGGTTTTTTACCCTTTTAGTTATTTTTTAATTTTATTGTCAGAACGAACTGTTCATTCGAATTGGACGATCGGACTGTTGACCCAGAAACCGGTGCCTAGGATGGTTCCGTTTCCAGGTCATTTTTTAAAACGTTGCAAATCCTTCTGTTCACCTATTGGAAGGTCTTTGCAGTGAGATAAGCATTTTTTGCCACAAAGGGCAAAATTGGATTTTAAAAATGTTTTAATGGTCACGTGCTATCATGTGCAAACTGAATGTGATCACAAGTCACGACACAAATGGAAGGGGTAGAGTGTGAGTCATTTTACAAACAATAAGGGTAGAGTTCGTCCATTTCGTAAAATTTAGGGATATTTTAAATATTTTCCCCTAAAAATAGTTGTTTGGTTAAGTTTTTTTTCGGGATCACAGTCGATACAACTGTGCATGTTTTTACCATCACCATGTCGAATTCGGATTTCCTGCACTTGTTTGGTGTGTAACATGATGTTAAGGTCTAACACAGGCTTAGCCTTGCCTACGCTTGGCAGCTTACGTTAAGGGACACCACTGTCATTTTCGCCTGTAAGATTTTTGGGAGAATTGATGTCATTTTCAGGTAGACCACCAAAAGCTTAATGTACTCTTTGAGGAGGGGTGGTCAACCTCCTTGGGTGCCTAACCTTGGCACTCCTAGACCAACTTCCCTTGTGGGGCGGCCCTGGTTAATGACTAGCATGGCTACCAGGGTTTCTCATGGGTGCACACTTGCTCATGGGGACAATGCATGGACCGACACTGCACTACCGACACTCAATGGAGGCTTGGCATGCGGGCCTGGCTCAAGCATGACCCTTCACCATGCCAACCCCTTGCCCAAGCTGAGTGAGCTACCCCGTTGCCTCTAGCGCACGGGTGTGTTTCGGCCCAAGCGGTTGCCTATCAACACGACACACAGGTGCCCATCATCATCGGCATACAGGAGACCCTTCACATCGGTGCCAAGTCACCTCTTCGGCGCACAATCGCCTCACATTATGGTCGTCCCCCTTTAGCACGTAAGTAGCATCTTCCATGGACCGGCCAGAGCCAGCCAAGTGCCCTGGCCATGCAACTTGAGGTCATGATCCAATGCTACTGACCTTGGTGGAGCCATCTCATCGGGCAACTCCTAGCCTCCAAGCACACAAAGGCTTATCCTGGCCTACCTTGGCTTGGACGCTGCATGGATTTCTTCCGCTGTAGAACTACCCCCATGACAATGATGCATTCCCAATAAGATTGTAACACGTCACGTTTCAAATATATAAACCGATGGTTTGCTTCTTTAAAAGTAAAAAACAGAAAAAAGAAATCCCTTCCTTTCCTAACGCCCTCTCCCTATCTTCTTCTACTCTCCTTCTCCATCCTCAGTTCCTCCCTACATCGTCATCTCTGAACCAATGAACCAGAACAGCCATAGCAACAAAGCTACCGAAAGTCTGAAGCTGATCAGTTCATTAGCAAACTGAACTGTACACAGTCAAAATAACAAATACAGGTAGCCTAAAACACCTTGATTAACACCTCGATTGTTGGAAAAAAATTCAATCAATCGAAAAAGTAAAATCCCCCGGTTACCAAATTCAGGCGGGTTTTCTCTCAAGTTAAATAGAAACATATATGAAATACTTGTATAAATATTTTCCACATACAAATAACCCAAAAGATTATTTATGAATTAATAAGATAGAAATAAAGTCTTCAAACCTATTTTGGAAAGAACGGCCAAGAACAGATAAAAAAGTTTAAAACATTTATTAAAAACAAAGGAAGACATTATAGAGCAGATCGATCACCAATGACAAAATAGAAGGTAAACCACAAAAGAACCTCATATATGAAAAAATGGATAGAAAAAATAAGAAAAAGAAAAAGAAAAGGAAACCAAGAGTTGAGAAATGAAATAGTGCATCAAGAAGCGAAACTTTTCTAAAGAAATTAATAAGTTATTCATGAATCGTTTTGAAAAATAATGGATGGGGATCCGTCCTCTCATATTTGAGGCTATTTATGATCTCTGGTCCCTGCCTAATAGATGAGACTTGGTATGATCTCTGGTCCCAACGCTACTTAACAGTTTAAAATAAAATTCCTACCCCTTGTCAATGCTCGAAGATGAAAAGGGCGGTCTGAAATCATTAATGGCGTTTGCACAGCTATGAGGTTTGGTATGCAAGAGTTCCCTGTTCTCTCCTAATTCTCGAATTGGCTTTTTTTCTAATTTTTCTGTTTTATTAATTTATTATTATTATTATTATAAAAATATAATAGGCCATTTAAATCTCATTAAGAGAATCGTACAAAGCATGACGTGTTACAATCTCATTGGGAGTGCACCACGACACACACCAAACGAGTGCAGGAAATCCGACCTCTACCATGCCGTGCCTTACCTCCTCTTATCCATTGCAGTTAGTGCAGAAACAGGGAGCACACGAGGCGCCATGTTGGGACCTCAGCCACAGCGAACAGTGGTCGAGCGAAAACCTCTCTAGAGGAAGAGGTTAGCCACTTAGCCCCTTCCTCTCAGCTCTCTAATGGAGAATTCGTCATTTGGAATTCCAAAACCAACAGTTGATTTCCATCATTCTATCCAAAGCCTTCATCAACTTCCCTGCTCCCTTCTCACATGGAGAAAAATCATGAAATCTGTCTCCTCGATTTCCCTCCCACTTCTAACAGGGAAACCTATTGCAAAGCACAGAAGTTTCACCAAAATGGAGTTCAGTCCCACAAAAAACAATAACGGAATGAAATCCAGGGCAAGTTTATTGGACGGGTTCATGGATTCGCATTATGAATCCATTCCGATGTTCTTAGCTCAACAGAAGATTCTCTGGGAATTTATAGAGTCAAGGAGTCTAGATGAAGCGCGATACTTACATACGAAGATGAAAGAAGAGGGGTTGGAGCCAGGTATCGTTACGGAGTCTATCTTGATTGATTTGTTCATGAAGTCTGCTCGTGTCTCTGACGCTTTTAAGGTGTTCGAAGCAATGCTGGAGCGAAACGTTGTCACTTGGACCTCCATCATTTCTGGGTGTGTTCAGAATGGTTTTCCAGAAATTGGGATTTCTATGTTTGTGGAAATGCTTGAGTTAGGTGTTCTTCCTAATGACTTTACGTTAAATGTTGTACTTCAGGCTTGTGCAGACCTTGCAGCAGCAAATTTGGGAATGCAAGTGCATTCGCTTGTTATTAGAGCTGGGTTTGTTCATGGTTGCAGGACAGAGAATTTCCTGATCAATCTTTACTCAAAATGCTGCTTGATTGATATGGCCCACCGGGTTTTTGACAGAATGCTGAAGCCTGATTTGGTTTCTTTCACGTCCATGATAGGGGGTTATTCAAAGAACAAAATGTCTGAAGCTGCAATTAGATTGTTCGATAGGATGCTGAAATGTGGCCTAGTTCCAAATGATCACACTATCTCAAGCATTTTAGTTGCCTGCGGGTTCATTTTTGGTGAGCAGATTCATGCTTTCATGGTTAAAACTTTGCTAGATAAGAGCCTTCACTCTGGCAGTGCATTGATCGAATTTTACTCAAAGAATGACTCCTTTGAGAATGCAAAGTTGGTTTTTGAGAAATTGGAAGATAGGAATGTGGTGACATGGACTTCCATGATCTCATGTTGTATCCAACATGAACGTGGGGATGAGGCCTTGGATTTGTTCCACCAAATGGTAAATTTGGGAATTGAACCCAATGTGGTTACCTTTGCAACAGTCATCGCTGCTTGTGGGTTATGCTCGGAATTCACTGATATGGGGCAACAAATCCATTGTTCCATAATAAAGCTGAATTTGGGATCGGACAATCGCATTGTAAATGCTCTTATTACCATGTATGCTAGAAATAAGAAAATTGAGGAGCTAGAAAAGGTGTTTGAGAAAATAGAGAACCCAGATAGAGTTTCATGGAGTGCAGCTATATCTGGTTATTCTCAAAATGGCTTTAATGAAAAAGCCGCTTGCTTGCTTTGCCAAATGCATAAGAAGGGAGCTAGACCCAATGAATATGGAATCTCTAGTACACTTAGTTCTTGTGCTAATTTGGCTTTATTAGATCAAGGAAAGCAACTACATGGTTTTTGCTTGAAGTTAGGATATGATATTATCGATGTGTGTGTTGGAAATGCATTAGTTAGTATGTATGCTAAGTGTGGGAGTGTTGAGGATGCACAGTTAGCATTTGATGGCATGCCCTTTCGTGATGTCATGTCATGGAACACATTGATTCATGGTTATGCCTATCATGGACATGGGGGGAAAGCACTTCAAATTTTTGATGAGATGGTAGCATCAGAAACCATCAGGCCCAATCATGCCACCTTTGTTGGAATCTTGAGCGCATGTAGCCACGTGGGTTATGTTGAGGAAGCATTTGACTACTTCAAGATAATGGAAAGTCATCATGGCATTGTCCCATCAATGTCACACTATGCATGCCTGGTTGACCTGATTGGTCGAGCTGGAAGGCTTGAAGAAGCATATCAGATCATTGAGCAGATGCCATTTGAGCCAAACTCTTTGATATGGAAAACTCTTTTAGGGTCTTGTAGGGTGCACAAGAACCTGAAGTTAGGAAAGCTTGCTGCACAAAGGGCCATTGAGTTGTCCCCTTGCGATTCTGCAAACTACATCCTTCTTTCGAACTTGTACACTGTGTGTGGAGAACGGGTGGGCTCAGAAATGATGAGGAAGATGATGGAAGAAAAGGGTGTGAAGAAGGATGCTGGTTTTAGTTGGATTGAGCTGAAGAGTGAAGTACATGCATTTGTATCTGGGGATAAGTCTCACCCAAAAACACAAGTGATCTATAATGAATTGGACAAACTTGTTAGGAAAATGAAAGAGGAAGGCTATTCACCTGACCTGAGTTGTGCATTATATGACTCATGATGGGAATATTGTTGCTATCTGGGGTGGCAATCTCCAACCCAACCCATCCAAAGTTCCAAACCCAATTGTTTGACACGTGGGTCGAATTTGAGTCAAATGAAGAGGGTTAGGTTGGTTGGGTTGAGGTTATTCATAGGGTCATGGCTTAGGGTTTGAGCGTTGTCACTTTGGTTTCATTCTGTGAGTCTGCATCTTTGCTGTTTGCTTCGAATACAGGGAAATTCATCGTAGACTCAGGTATGTCTCCATGACCATAGCACTTGATGGTTACTACTGTTTCTGTGCTCTTAGCCACCATTCCTCCCCCCCCCCCTTCAACTAATAGCTCTGGTTTTAGTACCAGAGAATTTTCTGAGCAGTCTGCAGTCCAGAGCATCTAATCTTCCCTTTCTCACTTTTATTGATGACCTGTGATAATGTATGCTTCCTGTTTTCTGTTTTCAATTCTTGCATTATGTTTGCTATCATAGCTTATCATTGGGCATTCTAATGGCTGTAGTATAAAATTGAATTTTTTTTTTCCGCCTCAACATGATTAGCAGTTTTATTTTTGGCTTAGAATGGCTTTGCAAGTAAACTAGGTTTAATGGTTTGAGATTATGTTCTGCAATAAGAGTTTTCTAATAGATGGTTGCTACTGTCTCTTCACTTAGCTGCAGCCAGTACATGCTAAGTTTACAGGTTCAAAGTTGTACAGTCACCACTTAGACATCTCCCTCAATTTCCAAAAGAAAATAGATTGGAGAAAGGCTGAGAGTTGAAGTGCCTGAAGAAGTGAGGACACCTCTGCTATAACGTCATCACATCTCTTATATATTCTGAATATACCATTTGTACCTCGCAAGTGTGGTTTATATATATTCCACTAATCCCAGAGTGGCCAAGATTCCCATTACAACATCCACCAATGGTGAGTTTGATGTTTTGATTAGCAGTTTTATTTTTGGCTTAGCATGAATTTGCAAGCTACTTAGATTTAAAATTTTAATGGTAATTTAGTTGAGCTGAAGTAATTATTTAATTTTACATCTATGAGCACTCATAAAAAAAAATTACATCTATGAGCCCTTTACTATCTATTGGAAAGCTCTTAGTATTCAACTCTAGATGTTGAAACTAGCACAAACAAGTAAAAGATTCGAAACAGGAGCTCCATCATAAGGCCAATGTGATAAATTTCATGATACTTTCTGTATCCAGAATGCAGGATTAGATTTGGTTGATATTAGATTTAGTCTTCAAAATATTGCACCAGATGTCTATAACCCAATTTAACTCATCTTTGTCCTGTTGTATGGGTTTCAGTCAGCTTTATGCTGTCCTGCTGTCCTGTCATGATTGACAATGTAAAACTTATGTCTTCTTCTCTTTTAAGAGTCCCTTGTACAGCAGGGGATTTTTACTCTCCATCTCATCTATTGAATGTGCTTCTTTACTAGAGGTGTAAGATCTTGTATTTTTTTAGTAGTGTGAATCTGTTTCAGTGCCTTAGTTTTGTAATGAATCTATTATTGGTACTAGAATATTGAACTGATATTGCTGATAAAAAATGAGTATTTTACTGGTATGTACCATAATACCATGATTACCATCTAATAATGCAATCCATAATTGGTACTAGAATATTAACTGTTATGAGATTTGTAACGGTAAGTCACTCTACAATCATTTAATGCAAAATGACAGAATTGAAACAAATCCCTAGCTATTTTCAGAGCTAAAGGCCAAATGGTGTGAATAGCATGCTTCCATAAGCTTACAAGAATGTAAGCAGAAAAAACAATGTGGTTTGTTACAAGAATTGGAAGTTGGAATCAATCATTTCTTATTCTTTCATGAGGATAGCAATGCTTGGTAACTTGGACACAGTAAACGTGCACTGTTGAGATCATGGTCAAGAGACCCTCCAAAACAGCATGCCTCTTGTATCTTCATTAGTTCTAAGGCTTGTACTTCAACTTATAATGACAGGCAACAGATAACTGAATAGGTTTAAGAACTATAGTATCATTATGGAAAGTTGTTTAGCTTAATATATCGGTGTATCTTAAAGGCTATACATTTCTCCGTTCTTACCTGAAGCATGGAGATAAATTGACATCTTGAATTATTTATGATGCTAGATAACTTTGGAGCTGCTATGGCACTTGTCAAGGCATATATCGGCATTTGGCAATAATATTTCAGTAAGATAACTTTGACTTAAATATATATTTTTGATTATCTATCAATTTGTTGCTTTTCTGCAATTTCTGCTTTTTTTGTCTCAAATATATTTTATTGAATTCTATCAATTTCTTTGTTTTTCCGGATGGATGATTTTATTTTATTTTATTAATTTCTTTGTTTTTCTGTAATTCTGCTTTTCTTGCTAAAAGAAGGTTCTGCAATTTCTTTGTTTTACCCGTTTCTGTTTTTCTGCAATATATATATATATATATATATATATATATTTCTTTATTTATTTATATATTGTTTTTTCTGCAATTTTTTGCCTTTTAAATTTCAGGTATACAGGTTGACCCTCATGTGGCTTCTCTCCTTTATCTCTATTTTCTTTCTTTCTTTCCAATGAGGTTCAACAACTTTTATGCCTGGGTTGAACCAATAGGGTAAGAATACATGGTCGTATAAGAGAAATATAAAGCTTGTTTCCCTTACTAAAGGTGGTTTACATAATATAACATATTAACATTCAAATGGTTCAACATGGTCGGGTTAGGTTGAGTTGTAATGCCCATAGAAATTATAAATGTGGGTAGTTGGTGGATGGGTTGGCCTTCAACCCGCAACCAACCCAACCCAATCCATACATTAGCTACCTCTAGCTGCTGTAAATGCCTTACATGTGATCTAAATGGAGAGGGGTTAGATTAACATTAGGCAAGTCCCTCAGATCTCTCTCTTTTTTTATTGCTCATTGGTACCATGGCATTAAACGTTTTCGTTGACATTTCCAAGCTTCCAAAAGATGGTTCCTTGAAATCCTGTGCTCTCTCTCTCTCTCTCTCTCTCTCCCCTTTTTTTCTTGCTTATTTTACACTTCACATTTTACTAATTAGATTGCTGAATTGAAATGCAGGACATTTGCAGCAAAGAGTTGAATATGAAGTTCTGAGCACCTATGGTGGAGACTGGAGAGGTCTGTCTCCTAGTGGTGAAATGACTGAAACTCGATTGTTAATAGTATTTGGTTAGATACGGAAACGTGTTCTGTAATATAATATGCCCTCTGATTTTTCTAATGGGTATGACTATATTCTTGATTGAGAACTAGTAAAAGAGGTTTTGTACATTTTAGGGCATCCTCTACTCGGGGTTAAGGTCGAGGCATGTGAAGATGGTATTTGATTAATATTAAAAAAAAAAAAAGTCTAGGGAGAGTGGAACTGCAGTAACATGCACATTCTTCTTTCCTGGGGAATTAAGAAGTTAGAGAAGTTAAGAAATGGGATTTTTATAATGAAACTCGAATTGATGAATTACAATGGAATGCTGTATCATGCATGCAGCAATTAAATATTACACTATATTATGACTGGTTATTAAGTGGTTTTTCACGAAGGGAAGAACAATTCCTTTCATGAAAAAATTAGAGTTTTATGTTTTTGTGATGCTTGGTAGAGGGTTACCCCGATTTGTGTAGCCCATCTTTTCCAATTTACCCAAGAAGAAGAAGAAGAAGAAGAAGAAATTAGAGTTGTAGATGTGCAGTCAATAAAAAAGGAACTGGAGGATTACCAAAAATAGAAGAAAATGGAGAATTAGGAAAAAAGTCAGGTTAGGATCAAATAGAGTAAATAATATACATCAGTCATGTTCAACTTGGACATTAGTTGTATCCAACTTGACTTTCACAGTCCATTTGGTTGAAGAATTAGATGATTTAGACACTACGTGTCCTGAGAGTGAACTCAATGGAACTGTGGTGGTCTTACGCCTAGCCCAAATTAATACTTCAGATTTTAGATATAGCTTGGGGCTTGGGCCAGTCTAAGGTGAAATTTGGTAGTTTTATTTAAAAAATAAGTGTTTATTCTAATTAGTGTTCAAAATAACCTAGCATGCCAAGATAGGCCAGAAAGGAAATAAGCATTTAAAAATAAATCTAAAATTTGAGCTTCTCAAATAAGTGCTTAATCTTAGGAATAAGTACTTACTCGAGCTTATTTCCTAAATGCAAATAAGTGTTTATTAATGTGATTTCTATTCAAAATAAATTACTATTCGAATAAATACTTATTTTTAAGCACTTCCAAACTCACCTTAAATGCCAAAGAATCGATAAATATTCATTTTTTTTATGAGACTAATATTTTTGAATGTTACTATAAATACTACCTTATATACATATTCACTCTGGCCTTGATGTTCGGTAGGCCTGAACTATTGCCGGCAGTGGCTCCCGCCGGCTAGGCCAACAACTATCACCCTCTCAAGTCTCACCCTGAATATGTTATTCATTCGTCGCCTATGTGAGTGTTTAAAACCTAAAGAAAGCAGTATTCCAACACCTACAGAAAAGTGAATCAAGCTGTAGAAAGAAAATCCTAAAGCAGGCTCTTTGGTATGAATCATTGGACCTTCATGTCCTTGTTGAGATTTTTATTTTAGAAAATAGACCACCCCTGAATTACGGATTCACGATATGTCAGCTTAGCCCTTGGCCATTGTGAATATTCAAAATCAAGGGAAAATTCCTGAACAGTACCTTGAAATTTGGGGGTTGTGTCAAATCAGTCCTCAAACTTAAAAATGTGTCTCTGCAGTATTCTAAACTTTCAAATTGTGTTTAATAGGTTTCTATCGTTAGTTGACCGTTAGTCAACCTTGTCATGTGACATTAGGTGTGCATTAAATAATTTTAAAATGACAAAATTACCCTTTATGATATTTTTTGACCATTTTACCCATTCGTTGGTGTGCATTAAGGGTTATGAAATCGGACAGGTGATCGTTGAACAGGGGAGCAGGAGCTTCAAAAGTTGATCCGTGTCTAATTTCATAATCCTTTTCCCCATTTCTTCTTCTAACACTAAGACGAAATGGGTAAAATGGTCAGAAAAAAAATCATAAAGGGAAAATTTTCCATTTTGAAATTATTTAATACACACCTGATGTCCTGTGATGGTGTTCACTAACTGTAGGGACTTATTAAACACAATTTGAAAGTTCAGGGTACTATAGAGACACGTTTTAAAGTTTGGGGATTGACTTGACACAACCCCAAATTTCAGGGTACTGTTCAGGAATTTTCCTATATGAGAAAACATAGTTGTCGCATAAATTAAAGCGAAGTTTGACTCTGTCATTTTGCTCATTTGCCATCTGTCTCCATGCCCATCATTTTGTTCCTTTTACCATGTCATGTGATGGGAGTGAATTCAGAATTCCTTTTATAGATAGTGTCCACAAGCATTTTGGGAATTTGTCAAATGGTCCCAATCCCTGTAGCTTTTGCGAAAGGTGTCGATAACTCAATGTTTCATGATGATCCACAATAATGTCTTATTTGATGGCTTGATCTATTCGAACAAAAATGGTTTTAGACTAGGGTTGTGTTTGATGCCATTGTTGTTTATTTATGAAACGTTTGAGGTTGGTTGATTAATGGAAATTGGGTTGATCAATAAAGATTGTTGTTGTTACTTGAAACGTTTGTTGCTGTTTCTTTTTAGGAAGATTTTCCAAAAGCTCAAGACCTCAAAGATTGACAAGCTTTCACAGGTAGATTTTCAAAGACTAAAGACCGTTTGGTTGCAATTTTTTTAAAGATCTTTCAAAAGCTAAAAAGACCGAAAGATCGTTTGGCAACCATATTTATCTGTTCCTCTTACATACATGTCAAATGTTACGTACGAGACCTAGTAGCACATTCAAACATGCAAATATTACTTGTGGGTCTTACTCACACATTTACCTACACAAAATATTAAAATGGGCCCTATTCATGCATTTCCCTATACAAGATAACAATATAATCCCTATTTACACATTGGCATATGTGGCTATCATCTGCAGGCTCCACTTATGTATTTACCTATATAAAAAAAATAATGTGGGCCCTACATAGATCACTACATGACAAGTAATACTTCAATACTTGTAATTAATTTAACATGAATATTTCTTTATTACAAATAGTTCAACACTAACAATCCAATATATTCATCAAATAAAAACACAACATATTTGAGAAAAAAACTAATCATGTTGCTCACCTTCTCCTAATGTTCTTTGGTTGAGGGCGAGTTACTCTCAAATTGTAATGCTCTACCATTTGGAGCATGATTTCATCTTGTATTAGTTCCATTTATCTATATGCTTGGGACCTAACACTAATTGTTGCTTGAGAAATATTGTGGAACATTCCCCCTTCACCTTTAATTGGTGTTTTTGCCTATAAGAATCCATTCCAATATACATCTTGTGTACATGACAATCTAATAAAGTTGTGCAACACACAATATGCAAAAATAATTCGTACTTGCTTATGCATGGGATACAATGGCATTAACTTCAAGATTAGAAATCTTGCTTTTAGGATGCCAAAGTAATGTTCTATGACATTTCTTAATGAAGAATGTACATAGTTGAAATGTTCTTTAACAGTTTTAGGATGACCACCTCTTCCCATGAAATATTTTAAGTGATATCTTTCAGAGCAATAAGGGGACAAGAACCCAAACATGTTTGCATATCCTGAATCAACCACATAATATTTTCCTATATTGAACAAAAAAATTAATGTTATTTCATTAAATACCTTAAATTATAATTATACATATTAATAGTTGCAAATTGCAACTTACAAACCTGTAAGGGGTAAGGGAAACAAGTTTGTAGGGTCTTAAATTGTTTCTAAGAATACTCTCAAGTCATGAGGGAATAATCCTATCACAATCATCAAGGTTCAACATCAATAAAATCTCATGAGGGTTGTCATATTCCAAGGTGTTTCCTAAAAGCACCAGTCGATCTTTCTCAAGAATCGATTAGCTAAACCTATGTTCAATTAAATGGAATTACAATCAATGAATTCTCATTCTTTTAATCAAAATCCCCTTTGAATAAACACAAGCTGTCAATACACCTATACGGAAATCCTACCAACAATTAATATCTCTACCTAATTATTGGCCAAATAAGTGTTATTAGTTCCACCTCAATTATCACCTTTCGATGCATAATCTTGATCAAGGAACGATTAATTGGTGATCATCCAATGACACGTAATCAACACAAATAACACAATATAACAAGAACCTCACCGGTTTTATTAATGAATGAAATTCAATGCATGATCAAGCATTAGTCCCTAACAATAAAAGCCTAGCCCCTCATGATATAATTAAGAACAAGCAAACTACCCTAATTACTTTCGGATCAAACCACTCTTAATGATAAGAAGAGTCACTGTATACAAGAATTGACAGAATCGGTTCAACCATCAAATATTTAAGCTATCTGACTGAGGTGAAGTTAGTCTTGGGTTGGCGAAACCCTAATCTATGAGCATCCTCTCTCAAGCGTAGCCCACCCTATCTCTAAATGACAAATCCTATATCTCTATCAGAATTTACTCACCAAATATGCATTAAGAACAAGAATTTGCAGGCCATCAAATCAGGTATGAATGATTGCCAACCAAACCATTCAATTTATCTATAAAATGCATTCAGTCCATTTCTTGATTAGATGATCTAATTACCTAATTCTTTCTCAAGAAATTAATCACAGATGCAAGAACAATTCGGCCAAGATTGTTCTATAAATCGAAACCCTAATCAAGAATCCCAAGAACAAAACATACTCAATTGGATCTGCCTAAGTTTAATTACAAAACAGGATTAAAGCTCATCATAGTTCGCATAAAAAGGAAGAAACAAGAAAGATTCAATAGAGAAACCTCAAGAACCTAATCGAATCTAGGTTACCAAATTGCAGAACCCTTTTGTATTCGATCTCCTTGCTGTGATTCTCCTTCAGTCCGCATTCAACAGCCTCCTCCTCTCCCTAGTAGCCTTCTTCTTCAATTTTTCTTTCAGGGGTCCAAACCCTAATATCTTCTTTTTCTCTCCCTTTTGTATTATTCTCTTAACCTCAAGAACCTAATCGAATCTAGGTTACCAAATTGCAGAACCCTTTTGTATTCGATCTCCTTGCTATGATTCTCCTTCAGTCCGCATTCAGCAGCCTCCTCCTCTCCCTAGCAGCCTTCTTCTTCAATTTTTCTTTTAGGGGTCCAAACCCTAATCTCTTCTTTTTCTCTCCCTTTTGTATTATTCTCTTTAGCCTCCAAGAGAAGCTTACAAAATCTCCTAAAATTTCTTAGCACGTCAGCAATGCAATTGTAGATAATTCGGACACGATTTTGACCTCGATACAGTTCGTATCTATCAGATCTCAAAACATGAAAGTTGTAGACCTTTTCCTTATCTTTCCAACGCATCTTGAATCATCTCAAGGAGTCCGGATGAGAGAGTTATGCCCAAATTATGACATGGTTCCGAAACTGTCCATAATTACCCGATTAGCTTTGTTTTTCACTCAACGCCTCATTTCGTGTCCTAAATCAAAATATAAGAATAATGAATCCATTTAGACACTAAATAAGTATAAAAGACTAAATATTAAGGGATACAAATATGATCATTTTCATTCTCATCAAGCCACTCCCTCCCATCATGCCTGACAAATGTAAAAAGCATGCATACATTACATTTTGAGTTGTCATTGACTTTTTCCTCGAAATGGAACTTGGTGAGCAATTGACACACATGCATGGATATGTGTACCATCTATCGCACCAACACAATTTTACAAAAAAAATATATATATAAGCATTTAAATAAAATTTACTAAAAAATAAATTATTATTAAATAAGGAGAGTCTATGGATTGTTACCTCAAACCATGGGTAATATTTAGAATTGTTTAGAATCTCAAGCGAAACAACATTAGGGTCTCTTGGTAAGACAATCTCTTTTCCATAAGCTAATAAAACTCAAATTTACTATTCTATCACTCATGCTCCAACTTAAAAAAAAAAGAAAAGAATTACAAATAAAAAACATCTTATAAAAAAACTGAACTACCACCTCTCTCATTGTTCTCAATGGAAAATCTATGGCTCTAGTATTGTTGGAGAGCCAACAACTCTCTAACACATAATCATTGTTCCCTACTGTGTTTTCTTCAATGTTTGTCTTGAAGTGGTTCAACATTTAATTCTTCCTCTCCTTGAGAAATATCAACTTTTCTAGGAAATAAATATATTATGAAGGATTGGATTTCTGACAATGAAGTAAAGCCTAATGAAGTAGATGGGACTTGGGAGAAATAGTTGCAAATTACATACATAACTCTACTATATCATGGACATGGACATGTGAATTGAAACAAATGGTATATGAAAAACTAGACTCCCTTATAGATGCCAAATATTCTTTTGGAAACTAATACATGAAGGAGTGCTCACAAGAAACAAGTGGTATCATTCTTTTTACTCTGCAGGTTACATGTGCCAATTCTGTCTAGCACACAAGGAGACCTCTACTTAAAACCTTGTTGATCAACAAGGGAGTCAAAAGATGGTTTAATTTAAGTGGAAACTTTTAAGAGGAATACTCTAGCTAGAACCAATCAGATGTGTCACACTCCCCTCCATACGTAGATGACCTCTAAGAGGTCCCATCACTCAGTAAATCATGTAAGAAGCTTCACTAATTTATCAAATTGGAAGAGCATAACCATTGGATATAAAGATTATTTTATATGCCATTGGTTAAAGTAAGTTCTTTTTTTATGTGTTCAAATTTCAAGATTAGATGGGTAGTAGCAATTATGACCAGATTGCATTCATGTTCTTACCTAGGCAATACAAACACTCAAGAGGAGGGGGGAGAAACAGTTATGAAGATGATGTACACTGTTGTAGTTTTAGAATAAATAGAATTTATAACTTAGATCAAAGTGAATAGTGACGAATAAAAAGAAATTGAAACATGTACCCTTGAAGTCTTTGTTGTGGAAACTGATCTAACCAAGGAACTGCTTCTTGGAGCCAGTAAGGTTGGAGCAAGGTTCAAAGTATCAGAAGTATCAAAAAGGTAATTTTAAGAGATGTATCAAAATATGCCTTGGATACGCATGTGTATCGGAGAAAAATTAAGATACACATAGATATGCTTGGAAACACTATAAATACTTTAATAAATCATAAAATACATTAATAACACTAAATATAAGACCTCAATGAGGTGTATATACATTAAATTAATATATTTTATTGGTTTTATGAATAAATATATTGTAGTTAATTATAATTTCATTAAAAATCTTATGTTTAACTATAATTTTATGGGATGGGAAAAACCCAACTCTCCTATCCAACCATGAAACATGCATTGACACAACTTCTAAGTGAAAATATAATTAATAATTATTTATTATTTATTTCCAAAAATTATAAAAAATAAATAAACATTATATAATGTATTCAAAAAATAGTTATTAAAGAATAAATTTCAATTGCTTTGTGGATATGATTAATTAATTATTTTTTAATTCTAAAAATAAAAAAAATAATTATTAAACAAGAAATTTCAATTGGTCTATGGATATGATAAATCATCCATTGAATTATAATATATTCAATTGTTGTGATCAAATGATAAAACATAATTAATTATTATTTATTTTTTAATTCTAAAAATATAAAAAATATTGAAGAAGAAATTTCAATTACTCTATGGATATGATAGATAAATCCATAGATCTAAAACATATTTAGTCTTTATAGGCAGAGAAAAAAATTACATTTTCAATTTTTTTGTTAACTTATATTTTCCCCAAATATCTTCATGAAATTTCCATAAATCTATTGATAACACAAAAAAAATTGTGATTTTGAATGTAAAAAATGTAGATCGGTATAAATTTAAACATTCAAGAAAAAAATCACAAGATATTATAAAAAATTGAAAAAAAATTACCTATTTTTGCCATATTTTTTCAAAATTTGAAAAATCTTTAAAAAAAATTAACGATTCACACTTGTTTCTTGCAAATTTTTGCAAATCTAGCACTCTAGGAATGAGGTTTGGAGTTTTAGAGTCATTTAGGGGTGAAAGAAGCATTGTTTTAGGGAAAAGAAGGTTGCTTTCCCCTTTTATTTTTTTTTTCAAAATTTGGCCATATCTTTTTTGTCGATACGCTACCTATATGCCCTGATACACTCTCGATACGGGTTTGATACGCATGTAAAAAGATGAGACACTCAATTTCTATGCATATCCCATATCTACTTTTCAAAGATACGATATGATATGCTCCGTATCGAACATATCGTATCGAAATTTTAAACCTTGGGTTTGAAGGGGGCTCATGCACTAGTATGAAGAGAAAAGAGGTGTCTCAGGAAGGGCGAAATGCTGATTCATGGAAATTAAAGGAAACAAACATTAGCCATCAAATGCTAGTTTGAGTTCAATTTTCTAATTATAAATCATCTATCTAAGAATATACTTACGACTATTTGTTAAGGGAAAGGAAAACATATACACAACCATACTTGTCGGTGGTAAGATTATATCATCAACCTCAAAGAATTTGAAACAAAATAAGTTTATTTCATTTCCACACTATGTCATTGTGAAAAAAGAAGATTCTTTCACAGAAATGTGATTCCGCAACTAGATGACTTTTTGGTTGAGAATTGACTTAGGTTAATCGGGCTAGGAGCAATAACTTGATAAAATTGAAAAGTTGGTGAATATAAACTTTTAACATTGCAAATTTAACCACTGTAGCAGTGCAAATTTGGCAAGTCAATCATTTGTCATGTCACATAATCAGGGACATTTTGGGTTGATCAATAAAGATTGCTGGTGTTACTTGAAACATTAAATTTTATGTTTCAACTCTAAACAACAATGATCAGTACCCACATGCATTTTTTTAGTACCCACATGCATTTTTTCAGTACCCACATGTAATGTCATAAATCATCTTTCTCATTATTTTCTATTGATGAACCCCATTACTTTTCATATGTTTTGGAGTAATTAAGTGCAAGAGGGTTAAAAAAAAGATGTTATTAAGTGCAAAACAATATATTACAATACCTACTAATACATGTATTTTGGGGTGATGCATTCCGAACTTGAGTTCAATCTGATGGATATAAGGTTAGATTCAAATCCGATTATTAATGAATAAAATCTGGTTCTTGAAGTATTTACAGTCTCATTGACATTGCATAGATCTTGATAATATAAATACCTTTTTATTAATGGATTGGACTATGATAGTGGAAAGAGATGATATCAGAAAAACTTACAGTCAATCAACCAATATCATACAAGGGGTGACCAATCAGGTGGTATTCATCAAAATTCAGGGGTTCTTTGATTGATCAAAGTTCTTCCTGTACTATGCATTTCCGATATCATGTATTTTTCCTTTACTAACACACATAAGGAACCTGTTCTGATAAAGGTTTTGACTACAGTCTACAGCACCTTGGCTGGTTGAAATTGATTCAATTTTCATTAACCATATAAATTGTGAGGTTCATAAATTGAATCATAAGATCCAAATAATAATTATAGGATTTTTATAGGAAAGAAAAAGATTCAGCTGGTTCAAATAGTAATCATAGGTTCACAATAATACCATCTTTCATCTGCAATACTTTTGTGGGTAAGAAAGAGAGTGATTTCTCCAAATATTGATCATATGCAATTCATTTGCTATATTTGTGTTTTGAGTAGGATTTTGGTTTTGTCTATCAATCTGGCTCCCATATGTATAGAACATTGACATGTTTATGCATGATTGGTAGAGGTGTATTGGTACTTTTTTTAGTTTTTTTTTTTTTTTCAAATCTGATTCAGAGGGGTCAGTTTAAAGGTCCATCCACCCCTTGAACCGGTCAAAACTCCAATACACCCTCTATAGGAACGTATCGAGAAGCTCTCAATATGAATCAGCTGATATGTATCGATACTTTGAACTGCGTTATGTACCAATTCAGATCTCCTACCCACATGACACTACATCTGTACATTGGGAACATCTCCCCATAAATGGTAACATGCAAATACAGGAAATGTTCTCAATGTACAAATATAACAAAGCATGGGTAGGTGTGGGTAAGGTTATTGTAGGTAGGAGATCTGAACTCGTTATGTACATCAAACCCAACTCTAATTTGTTTAAATTGTTCGAAGCATGGATACCCTTCTACCGACACTGTATTTCTTGCATACGGTTTGGTATATATACCAGGATACACTTCCAATCATCTTATTACGCTCATATACAAATGGAATTAGGGTTTACTTGTGCGACATTCGATAAACAACATATTTTAACCCCATTATTTCATTTGTTGATATTTTAACTCAAAATTATAAAATTAAAGTGAATTAGATCCAGATTTAGGAGTAAACATTGGGGATTTACAAAAACAAAGACTCCCAAATCTCAGAGAAAGCATCCAAATCCTTTGCTTGGAACATATGCTTCTCTAATATATTTTCCAACATCAAATAACATTCCAGTATGAGTCCTCTGACTTCTTCACCACTAGATTATGGGGAATTGAGGAATCAACAACTGAAGCCATCGAACATGAGCTTATTTAATTTGGAGAAGTATGGATTTGCCCAATGTAGATTTCTGATTTTCACTGTAGAGCTATAAACATTTAAAAGCTCAACAATCCATACTCTATGCACCAACGTTCACCCATGAATTGACATCAATTCCGAGCTGGCACTTACCCTGACAGTACTTTGAGCCTACAAATTCTGACCCTGGGCTGATCAGTCATTCTCCCTATTTAATTTAAGGTTATGAAATCTACTGTCAACCACAATGGACCTGGTTTGGAACCTACCAGATCATCTAACATTGAGAAGAAAAACTTAATAATTGGGACGTCTTTCATGGGCTTCAATGACTGATGGCAAATGAATAGTGGCAAAGAAGGAGTAGATGTCGAGCTCCTAGTTCATGGGAGAGCTAGTGCGCAAGGCATGGCAGATTGGTTTGGTCTTCTGACAAGGAGGAGGTGAAGAAGGAGAGAGAGATGAGAGGTCACGAGAAAGAGAGAGAGAGAGAGTCCTGCTTCATTGGAGAAGAACAAAGGAGAGGGAATAAGAAATTAAGGAAACATTTTCCTTTTTTTCACTTTTTAAAATTATATATATATATATATATATATATATGAAAATATAATGGAGAAAACACACCATCTAGTTTTGTCGCACAAGTAAGCCAAGAGAATTCACATCTGCATCCCACATGCACTCTACATGCACATCTGAGCATGCGTTTGTACTTGGGAGATGATCCCAATGCATGGTTTGGATGTTTTGTGAGGCACCAATGTGATCTCAAGCTAGGGTATCCATGTGATGTGTTTCAATCTCATTGGAAGTGCAGCCTAACACATACCAAACCAAGTGCAGGAAATCTGGTCTCCCTTCTATGTATCAACTTCTTAATCAGTTCTTTCACTACATCAAAGAGGTGGCCAGTCGATGGGGGTTTGATTGGTTAAATTCTTGGGAGAATGACCGTTCATCCCAGGGTCAGAATTAATAGGCACAAAGTACAGTTGGGGTAGGTGTTAGTTCGAAATTGATGCTAATTCACATGTGGCGGGCATTGGTGAATAGGGTGGCGGTAATTGACCTTTTAAAATATTATAAATATGGGTATGTCTGTACTTCTCCGTAAATTCTTCAGGTATCGTACCCCTTCTATCATCATAGATGTTGCCTTACAAACAATACCAGTATTTTTCTATCTTAGCATCTCTCTCTCTCTAATTGTTTCTTGTCAATCATTTCTCCAAGGTGTTTATGCAAATACACAATGGTAGTACCATTTAGGTGTTTTGCTCTTTCCCTCATTTTTTTTTCTTACTTGGTTGAGTCCTTTTAAGCCATTTCAAGCAGCAATAGATGTCTTGGATTCTATAAGAGTCACTTTTTAAGACAGTTCTTACAATAAAAATAATGTTTTCTCCTTTTGACTGAAATGATACCTAATTGGCACTTGACATCAAATAACCATATAAAATAGCACAAAACCTAAAATTACTTTATTGAATTCTCACACATAAATGTTCGAGAAAACAACAATGATACCAAACACTACCTTTATGGGTGTTTGTTATTGGTAAGGGTGTCAATGGACTGGTTTTGAATTAGACCCCATCCAATCCAAAATCAATTTAGACGGATTGGAGGACTAACAAGACATTTTAGATTGGACCATCCGGTCCAAAATATTTATTAGATTGGATTGGACTTGGTCCGTCCATAACAAATTTATACTGAATTGGGTTGGATTAAGCCAATATCTGATCCATTGATATAAGATAAGAATATATGTATCAATGGCCGGGTTTGAGTTGAAACCAATCTAAATCAAAATGAATTTGAACAGATTGGATGGTCCAAACATTAAATTAAAATAATCTAAATTGCTTCAAAACATTGATTGGATTGGATTGGGACGTGGCCCATTTATAATAAACTCACATTGGACTGAATGGGATTTGACCAAATTCAGTCTAATTGACACCCCTAGTTATTGGTGCAACATATTTGACATTTCGGTAGGATAAGGACCTCCTACCAACAAAACACTCCAACACTATCTCAACACGCCACGACACTCACACATTGGGAATATCTCATTGTCATTTGTGAACGATGCTCCCGATGTACAATTGTAAATTTGTATGGCTAGTTTGGAACAGTGTTGTGAGCGTTTGTTGGAAGTAGATCAGATAAAGTTATACAACACCACTATTTTGAAACCTAATCAACGGTCAACGGTGGGTTCCCAATTCCCATGATACAGTTATACAACACGCGGCAATTGATGCCAATCATGGATCCTGTGGGTACAGACCAGAGATGGCCCCTGATAAACAGACAGGTGACGATCATGGACGGTGGATGATGGGTTAACTCAAGCATAAAGGGATTTTAACCGGAGTTAAAGATTTCGGGTTGACAAGTCATCACATCACACAATGGTACTCCACCACCATCGTTCACGATCCAGATCCACGAGCCCTAATAAAACGTCCACTGCCTCTTCTCTCTCCTTTCGGTTGCGGAGAACGATATCTTCCCGTGTTCTTCACGCCCTCGAAGCATCTCTCGAAGGAACACAAATCCAAATCCCATCGTCTCTGGTACGTCCTCCATCCCTGATGCTTAAATCTAAGATTTACTACAAGGCTCGTTCTTGGATTTACTCATTTCACGTCAAGTTCTGCACTTTTTGCTTTTTTTTTTTCTTTCTTTGATGAGATTTGATCTTGATTTAGGGTTTCTTAGGGATTGAATCGCAATGGTTTTGTTCCTAATTTGTTATATAAACTCTGAAACTTGAATCTGAGTTTGATACGTTTGCATGGTTTGATCTTGTGTTTTAGGTTGAAATTTTAGAATGTGTATGATTTTTTTTGGTCGGTGGTATTCGATCTAATGAATCTTCATATATACATAGATTCATCTCTTGAATTAGGGGTTTTTAGTTTTTTTTCGTGGATCTTAATGGAATTTGCCTCTAATTTGCTCAATGAACTGTCACAGTTGAATCTCAGATAGATATATTCCCGTGCTTGGGTTTTGTTTTCCCTCAACTATCGTCATTTCATTTCTTCGATCTCTTATGGACGTTTTCTTTGTTTGATATAGGATTTTAACGGGTTGTTTCATTTGGGTCGTCCCTTATTTGTTGTCTGAACTCTGAAGAACTTAGTGTTTTGAGGGGTTATTCATTCATAGATCTGTAGCTGGAGGAGAGTTAAGGGGCATCGAGCTTGGTATTTGTAGAGTTGCATTGGAGATCCGTTGAACGAGTTTCAGGGACTCCGCAAACATTTTCATTTCCGGAAATCAACTTATGGGGGATCGATAATAGAACTTTCTTATTGGTCAAGACCCAGATCTGGAATTACGCGTGTAATCGCAAATTAATTGTCAGATCCAGAAGGATTTCATAACAAAAGATTGATTGCTCTTGTATTCAATGACTTCCAAAATGATTTCAAAGATGAAGTCTTCAATCTATTCAGCTCTGGTGTACGTGATTCTCTTCACGGGCATCTGCAATGGATTTTATCTTCCGGGAAGTTACATGCATACATATTCAACAGGGGAAAAAATATTTGCCAAAGTGAATTCATTGACATCAATTGAAACTGAACTTCCTTTCAGCTATTATAGCCTCCCTTACTGCAAACCTCCTGGGGGAATAAAGAAAAGTGCGGAAAATCTAGGAGAGCTCCTTATGGGAGATCAGATCGACAATTCCCCTTACCGTTTCCGGATGAATATAAATGAGTCCATTTATCTCTGCACCACAAGTCCATTAAATGAACAGGAGGTTAAACTATTGAAACAGAGAACTCGAGATCTATATCAGGTGAATATGATCCTGGATAATTTACCAGCAATGAGGTTTGCCATGCAAAATGGGGTGAAAATTCAATGGACAGGCTTTCCTGTTGGTTATACACCACCTCAGGGCGGGGCAGATTACATCATTAATCATTTAAAATTCCGGGTCTTGGTTCATGAGTATGAAGGGAGTGGTGTGGAGATTATTGGTACTGGAGAAGAAGGCATGGGCGTGATTTCTGAAGCTGAAAAGAAGACAGCATCTGGTTTTGAGATTGTTGGATTTGAAGTTGTTCCTTGCAGTGTTAAACATGATCCTACAGCCTATTCAAAACTCAAGATGTATGATACCATTTCCACCATAAATTGCCCAGGTGATCTTGAAAAGTCTCAGATAATCAGGGAGCAGGAGAGAGTCTCATTTACTTATGAGGTTGAATTTGTCAAGAGTGATATTAGATGGCCTTCTCGATGGGATGCTTATTTGAAGATGGAAGGTGCTCGTGTTCACTGGTTTTCGATCCTAAACTCACTGATGGTTATTTTCTTCTTAGCTGGTATTGTTTTTGTTATATTCTTAAGGACAGTGAGGAGGGATTTGACAAGGTATGAAGAATTGGACAAGGAAGCCCAAGCACAAATGAATGAGGAGCTCTCTGGGTGGAAGCTTGTTGTTGGTGATGTCTTTAGGGAGCCAAATTGTTCAAAGCTCCTCTGTGTGATGGTTGGGGATGGGGTCCAGATCACAGGGATGGCTATCGTAACAATTGTTTTTGCAGCTCTTGGATTCATGTCACCTGCTTCTCGTGGGATGCTTTTGACTGGGATGATCTTGCTATATCTTTTCCTTGGTATTGCAGCTGGATATGTTGCTGTTCGCTTATGGAGAACTATTAAAGGAACTTCAGAAGGTTGGAGGTCACTTTCCTGGTCTGCAGCATGCTTTTTCCCTGGCATTGTCTTTGTTATTCTTACTACATTGAACTTCATACTTTGGGGCAGTAGGAGTACAGGTGCTATCCCAATCTCATTGTATTTTGAGCTTTTGGCCCTCTGGTTCTGTATCTCAGTGCCACTCACCCTCTTGGGAGGTTTCTTGGGAACAAGGGCAGAGACTATTCAATACCCTGTGCGAACCAACCAGATCCCCAGAGAAATCCCTGCACGAAAATACCCATCATGGCTGCTTGTCCTTGGTGCAGGAACTCTCCCCTTTGGAACCCTTTTCATTGAACTTTTCTTCATCCTTTCTAGCATCTGGCTTGGGAGGTTCTACTATGTCTTTGGTTTCTTGCTCGTTGTCCTCCTATTGCTTGTTATCGTCTGTGCTGAGGTATCCGTGGTCTTGACATACATGCACCTTTGTGTGGAGGATTGGCGGTGGTGGTGGAAAGCTTTCTTTGCATCCGGTTCGGTTGCGCTCTACGTGTTCCTCTATTCTATTAATTACCTGGTATTTGATCTGCGAAGCTTGAGCGGACCTGTCTCGGCTGTTCTCTACCTGGGTTATTCATCTCTCATGGCAATCGCTATCATGTTGTCTACTGGCACCATTGGCTTTCTTATGTCATTCTACTTCGTCCATTACCTTTTCTCATCCGTCAAGATTGACTAGAGGTACTGAACTTGGTCAGCTTTTTGATTGTCTTTAGAAGCCAGTTGAATACACCAAGCTTGTAGAAGAGGAAATCACTGGCTTAAACTTTTCTTCATCTGTAACCTTTTGTTAATTTTTCTTTTATGTTTAGCCATCTGGCAACGCTATTTGTAGTTTTAAAAAGCGCTGAGCTGATTGGTCATGGTGAATCTGGTAGCTAGCTTAGTATGGGGGCAGCATTTCCAAATTAATCAAGGTTTAAAGTTGATTTTAGTGAAGATTTACGTTTGCTTGTTGGCATATTTAGTGCTCTACAGACTCCTGATTTACCTTGTAAACAATTTATCGGGGCAATCGTACCACCTCTTCCACATTTTGGGGCCTCATTTGGATTAAATTTTGGCATTTTGAATGAAACTTCTAATCACTTGTCTTTATTTTTTATGAAGGGTATGAAACCGTACAACAGTAAACTTTCTGGGGTTTTCAGTAAATCACTTCACAGAGGTACACTGTAATGGCGGAAATAAAACAGAAGTACTTGGTAAAAAAACAAAATTGTTTAGTAAAAATAAAGAAAGCTAAACAAAAATAAAATAGATAATGACAGACAATTTTTTTCATTGTCTATTTTACTTCTAATTTTAATTTCTGTAATTTCAAATTGAAAATTTTGGTTATTTCTTTTCTGTTATTTTAATGACATGTTTTATTTTTCAGTAAGTCATTTATTTGGTTAAATTCCTTTGTCCAAGGGGCAACTTTGCCCGGTAATGTTTTGATATCTTTCCCCCACGTTTAGAAAGTTATTTACCCATTTCGGATATGGGTATGACACTATCACTTGTTCACATAGGTGATTTTCATGAAAAAAAAAAAATTGATTTACCAGAATTCACATTTACCGTGAACGTACGTAAGTTGATTAAGGTACCACCATGCCACTTACCAAGAAAAACATGCCCTCAAAGAGATTGTAAATCTGAGGGTGTCTTGATTGGATTAGCGCCCCACCGCACCTCCTCGCTTGTATTGGGATCATATCCCCATGACAGATACAGAAGATGTTGCCAATGTACAATGAGATGTGCATCCGGGTAGGGGTGTCAATAGACCGGTTTTGGATTGGACTCCATTCAAATTAAAATCACTTTGGATAGATTGGATGGACCAATAAGACATTGAATTTGGATGGATTGAATGAACTAATAAGACATATTGGATGGACATGGTCCGTCCATAATGAATTTAAATTGGATTGAGTCAATATCTGGTCCATTGATAGAAGATAAGAACACAGGTGTTAATGGACCAGGTTTGAATTGAAACCAATCTAAATTAATATGAATTTGAACAGATTAGACGGTTCAGACATTGAACTGGATCGGTCCAAAATGGTCTTAAAATATTCACTGGACTGGATTGGACCAGGTCCAATTGTAATGGACTCGCATTGGTTTGTATCAGATTGGACCAAATCCAGTCATAGTGACACCCCTACATGTGGGGGCGCCAAACTATGGGATAGGTGTTAATAATTAGGTGAAATTATAAGGGTTTGTTAGTACATGACCTCTGAAGAAAAGGTTCTACCAAAAAACAGGGTTAACTTCGAGTCTGCCACCTATACTTTTGGGGTAGTGGTACTTACCCCCCAAAACTTTATTTGTGACAAAGATTCACCCTGAATTTTCAACTTCCAGCACCTTGCCCTGGTCTTGTGGCTTGATGATAAAGGTAAAATTATCAAAATGTGAACTTCAATGGACTAAGAGAAAATATCAAATAGCGAAAACAAGCATGCTAAATTATGGTATCTCTTGTATTTTTAGTTTTTTCAACAAATTTTAATGTTTTGTATCTTCATTTTCTTCTGTAGTTTCTTTTTTTTCTTTGTTATAGTTTTTTCAATTTTATGTTTTTCATATTTTGTTGTACTTTACAATCTTCTTTTTTGGGGGGTAAAAGACTTTAAACATATTACTGGACTTAAACATACACTCCTATTACACGTGAGCTCATTTAATTTTTTAAATCTTATTTTGCCCTTTAATAAATGAGAGATTGTTTGTAATTTACCCAAAAAAACGTGAAAAGGTTTTGAAGAGGCTTCTGGGTTTATGAAATAACAATGCTATGAAGGGAAACATCATTTAGGCCATGAACCGGCCATGTATGGGATATGACTTGTAATTGATTCACCAGGGTTGTATTTGCTTTGCAAGAAAATGGCACCAAGCAAAAGAAGGTAATTAAGATGATCGATCATCTTCACCTTGACTGACCAAGGATATATATATATAGTCTGACCCGGTAAAGATGATCAAGTCTGCATCCGACCTACCAGTGCCTATGTAAAGACACTTTAGGTCCATTTGGTTCAAAGTTGGAAACTTGGAATGGGAATCAGAATGATCTATTCCTATAGTCTTTGGTTTAGACAGGAATTGGAATAAGCTGAAATGGGATTTCATTCCCGAGGGGGAGGGAATGGCTTCCCTCAAATGGGAGAATGCCATTCTACCAAGAATGAAAATGGGATTCCAATTCTACCAAACCAAACAGTTGGAATCAGAATTCCGATTGCGTTTCCTGATCCCTAGACTTGCAAACCAAACAGACCCTTCATTCTATTTATTCATATAACCCACCAAACCAAACATATGGTGGAGATATTGTTTGGATGATTGGATCATGGATGATCTCCGGCCTACCCAACCTACGTAAAGACACTTCATTCTATCCATTCAATGCTTACTAATACCCAAATCCTTTTTAATTTATACCTAACCTTTCTATCCCTTCAACTTATAATAAATCACTTTAACTAGAGTTGTTGATGGTCTTTTTATGATTATTGTTGAGAATTTTAAATTACCAACTGTGCACACCTGGGAAGAAGGGGATGGGACAAAGCAATATGCGATGGTAAAAATAAAACCATAGATTAACAAGCACGAGAACATTGAAGCCCAGAAAAAGCTTGAATACCAGAAATAACTTCATGCAAAAAATCGATGCTACCGAGACTAGCATTGGAAAAAGGCCTTGGTAAAGAGGCTACGGCCTATGAGAAGTCATAGGCAACCATGGTGTAGTCATACACTTGTTCTTCCATAATTCATTCGTTAGATGCACAATATGATTTATTCTTCTAGTCATGCTAGGTCTACATCACCAAACGTGATACACACTGGGATTATTAGAATTTTCCAACCTAATTTTACAGGAATCAATCTTTCCGATATCATAGTCGCACCCTTTTTCCTTTAGGCCACGTTTGGTTTATGGGATGGGAAGGGAATATCCCCCCTTCCCGTGTTTGGTTTGTGGGATGTCATGAGATGAGATGGGAAAAAGTGGGATTATATAAATCCCAATTCTTGGGATGTGAAGTTCCATCATTTTGGTGGGAAAATAAGTGGGAATGTAGGGGGTAAAACTTATCTAACCTAAAAAAACACCTTCCGAGTAGTATTTCTAAGAGTAAATACTATACCCATGACCAATAAATAAATTATTAATTATTTAATAACATGTTAATAAAATAATTTAATTAAAGCGATTAACAAATAACTTAAAATAAAATAAAATATTAATCAAGAAAAATTTAATCATTAATTACCTTGCTAATTAATTAATAATTAAATAATTATTTTATAATTAATAATTTAATTAAACTAAAAATAATAATTTCAATGAAAAATAATTTAATAATTAAAAAAATAATATTAAAATACTAAATTTAATAATTGGGAATTAACAAAATATTTAACAATTAATTAATAAATAATTATTTTATAATTAATATTTTAATTGAAATAAATTAAAAGACATAATTTATTAAAGAAAATAAATTAATATTTATGAATAATTAATATTTAAATATTAAAATCATTAAGTCATGAGTATTAATAAAACATTATATTAATAATAAATTATAAACTAATAAACTATAATATCATAGTTGTCAAGGCGACAAGGCACCCTTTGAGGCTTGCCTCGCCTAATCGCCTAACAGTTTTCTACTTCCTACTATAAAATATTATTTTATTCATTATTTTTTTAGATTCTTATTATTATAAAGTAGACGACATTAAAATAAAATAATCATTTTGTGTGTTTATATACTAATTTCTTTTTATTATTTTCTTGTTTATTAGGGTTTAATCAATACAAACATTGCTAAATGCTAAATTGAACCCTAAGACTTAAAAACTTGAACTAACAAGGAAGAACTTAAAATTTTATCTAGTCAGCACATTTTCCTCTTCCATATTCTTCTTCTACTACCAATTCTTTTTTTTTTACTTCTTTTCTTGTAATAAAAATAAGGATTCAACCCTTATATTTTTTTAATTTTATTTTCCTTCTTCCTTTTCCTCTCATGAATATGTTGATTTTTTATATTTTAATATGAAATTTATACTTTTCTTAAGAAAATCATGAATAATTATTAAAGAAATATGGTCATGGTACCTAGGAAACTACCCTAGGATCTATGTTTTTAATAATTAATGATAAAATATCAAATAATAAGAAATTACTATTAACTAATTAATAATTACAAAAAAATAGTTAATAATTAATTAAGTAATTAATGAACAAATAAATAATGATATTATTATTAATCTAATTAATGATTCAATGAAAATAATTAAAAAAATTCATAATAAAATAAAATTTTTAATCAATTCATAGTAAATATTAATAAAATAAGTTTTAAAATATTAATTCTTATTTAGTAATTAATAAAATAGTTATCAATATTAAATAATTATAAAATCATTTCATTAAAATATCAATAATAGTAAAATATTATTAATTAATTAATTAATTAATAACTATTACTAGGGTTGATTTTCTCACTATTTTCACTTTTGCAATCAAACAATGGAACATGAAAAATTTCCACCCATTTTCCCTTTATCATCCCACCAAAACCTTCACACAAATCAAACACAGCCTTGGAGTCAAGACTACTCGGACGGTCAGACCTCGCAAAGCTGCAACAAACCCAACAGTTTCTCCATTGAAGGTGGGTGGGTATAATAGCAGTATGCTACTTATTTTGATAGAATGTAAGTAACCTTAAAGCTGCAACAAGCTATACTATGACATGTAAAGCTTTGTGGATCTTTACCCACATAAAGAAAAGCAGAGTAAGTAAAACCTACTTAGGATCCAGTAACATAGAATGATTACCAGATTCCAAGAACACAAGTTGATTCACATATGCTCTAACCTTTATAGACTATCGTTTTCGTTTACTTATTTAATAGTGGGATAGACCACCATATTATATATATATATGCAGAATCCAAAGCTCCTATCCCATGGCATATTTCTGGGTCCAGGAACGGGCAGTTGCCTCATACTTTGCTCTATCAGTCTTGTACATGTGTGCGATCTCAGGAACGAGAGGATCGTCTGGGTTTGGATCTGTTAGCAGAGAGCAAATTGACAGCAGCACCTACAAGTCTCACCCCATCGTTAGAATTATGCCCAACTATACTACCATCCTTGTGGGATGAAAATACCACAGGACGGAAAATAGATGGAAGCTATATCTCAGCCATCAACAGATAAGGGAGTGATCTCGAAGCAACAACGAAAAATAAGGGGAGAGATTGAGAGATAAAACCTGATCTCAAATACTGAGTGAGAAAACAGTCACCCTTTTTTGCATTTCTCTTAAGCTCACCATGATTTTCAAAACCTCCAGAAATCACCCTTAGTGATCATTAATAGAAGTTGTCCAAATAAGCATTTGAGCATTTTACATGACCAAACTACCCCTGAATGGCCAATCAAGCTATTTTTCATGGCAAAATTACCCCTGAACGAAAAAGTCATGGTGAGGAGAAATCTTAACGGAAGGTGAATTTTGGACAATAAAGCTGATTGACAGGGGGCTCTTTTGGAGGTTTTGAAAATTCATGGTGAGGAGAAATGCAAAAAAAGTCATGGTGAGTTCTACATTATATTCCTTATTTTATAAGGGAAGATATTTATTTCATCAAAATTTGGCAAAGCTTGTGAAGTTTGCCGAACTGGAAAACCTTGGCTATTTTTGGGAGTTTACTGCACACGACACGTGGGTGCAGGGTAAAAGAACTAGAAGGTTTTTATCAAGCTGGGTCCTGAGATGCCTAGCTTAAATTCAGGCCGACTTTTAAAACGAAAATCCTGATTAAACCTACCGGAAACCTGAGGGTAAAATTTGAGTTTCTCAAGTATGACTGAAGAGACTCTGTAGGGAACATTGTTTGGTAATTTTTAAAAATTTTAATATGCAATGGTAAACATTAATTTGGTGGTGACCACACAGAAGTCAAGAAACAGTAATACTGATTACAGAAACTCACTTTGGATATTGTAAGGGCAGGGCTCCATTGCTCTTTCAGAATGTCAAGGCAGATACTCCCATTACTGTTGATGTTGGGATGGAAAACTTTGGTGCGGAAAGAAACCTGGCCAACAAAATTTAATTTCTAAGAGTAAATACTCAATAGCAACTACCAGCTAAATATGGAATAACGATACCTTTTCCACTTAAAATAGAAAGACCATTAGCCAATGCCATTTGTGAATCTTGGGAGGGGTCGACTAGATACAGATTTAACCACAACACATCAAACCCAAAACCAGATTCTCATGTTTGTTCACTCCCAGTCACCCCCAAAAAGTGAAAAATAAAAGCATCAAGGAACACAAGGAGAGACTTCATGACTAGCACTGTATGACATCTCTTTTCTTTGGATAAGTGATGATATATGTATTACTGTAAAAAGGGTAAACCCCTGATCACCATATGACATCTCTTAAATAGATGAAAGAAGTTAAAACTACCTTTGGCGGCTTGAACGGGTAATCTGGTGGAAAATGAATGGTTACTAGAAAAACACCACCAGCAAAAGGACTGTCTGATGGACCCATGATTGTTGCCTGCCAGTGGAACATGTTTTCTGCCACAGGACCTACAGAAACACACAATATTCAGATTGGAATACATAACATAAAGCTGTAATTCATGAAACCTAAACCTAATTAAGCTTACACAAACAATTCCAATGAGTGATTCTCTCATTCAGTGGCATTCATTGTTGGTTGGAACTTGGAAAATCTTTTTCTGATAAATAATAATTCATTAATATCCCGAAGAAATGAGAAAATCATCTCAATTAAATGGAAGATCTAAGATACCTATGGGGCAGAAAAACCTAAAACACTTCTGTATAGATACTACAAAAGGAAATTATTGTTCTAATGGGTGAACCTACAGCATTAGTGCTCTAGGAACTTGAACAGAAATGTGTGTTCGTGTGCACACATGCATAGATTATCCAAACATCACATAAGAAACCAAGATGACAAAATAAGCACCTCCAATTTACTTTTCACTTCATTTATACAGTAGAATATATGATCAGGCATCAATTCATAAGTAAACAAAGACATGCCATGCATTTTCTTCTTATGATTTCTATCCATAAACTTGTAGTCAAGCCTAGCAAATGAAACAATTAAGAGAACCCAATAAGGAGAATAACACCACCATGAAACATATACCAATCTACATAAAAATTGAGGCTGAATCCAACTACATTGCAATATTCAAACCTAATTGAGCAATGAAGAGTCAAAAAATCCGAGGAGCTCACGTAAATGTACATAGGACTTGTACACAAGAGTTGGATACCAGGCCAAAAGCTTAAGCTATTGGGTTGTGGGTAGACCTGTTCATGGGCCGGGTGGCCCAACGGGCCGGCCCGGCCCCCGGACAGGCTTGAACATGTTTATAGGTCCGCGGGCTTAAACTCGGGCCAAAAAACCCGGCACGCAATAAATTCGAGCCGGGCTCGGGTTTTGTCAAATAGCCCGGCCCGGCCCAACCTAAAATTAGACTTAAAATGGGTTATGTGATTATGTCAATTTGAATAAATTTTTTGATTTAAGAATGTAAAACTGTGTTTTAAAACATAAAAGGAAAAAAAACCATCTTGTAGGCCCATTATTCATTTAAATAGGAAAAAAAACATCTGAATTTTTAATTCTAATTTGAATAGGGAAAATTGTAATTTTTTTTATTAGGTCGGGCTTCGGGCTCGGGCTCGGGCCTAGCCAACCTCTCTCTTCTCTTTTCTACACAAACTTTTCCTTTTCTTCTTTTTATCACAAATTTCAAATCAGATCAGATTTATTGTACTTTCAACATTAGGTACTCCATACCAATGTTGTCAAAATCTTACGATTTACGATATGATTCACGACTTGAATCATGAATCCCAAGGGTTTCGATTCAAATCTTATGCTTGAATCATTTTTTGCAAAAATCTTATGATTTTTGTTTGAATCCTATGATTTGATTCATAAATCTTACTATTTCTACGATTCAAACAAATTGAATTAAGAATTAGTTCTCTACTTTGTTATGTTTTTGCGTATATCTAGTTTTGTCAAGGGTTTTTTTAAGCCCTTACTAGAAAATGATTTATTCACGTTATTTAAGACTAGAAATTGAGTTTATTTTCCACCATTGTAGGTTAAAGAGCCATTATATGTGGATTAGTTTGATTTTCAAGCCAAACTTGATTATATCATCTCAGGTTTCTATTGTATAAGTGGTAAATTCTATTATTTTAGGTACATATATGGTATATATAGATTAAAAATAAGGGAAATCCACTTTCCTATATTATATTTGACCTTTTAATATATCTATAGTTAATTTTTTGACAAGTTTATAAAAAATATAAATAATCTTGCGATTTAGGATATGATTCACGATTCAACTCGATTCGACTTTCTCTATGATTTACGATACAATTTTTCAAAACATTGCTCCATACTCCCTCTCAAATGGAAGTCACTATCATATCACCAGGCTTGACACACACCAAGCAAGAGTTCTTTGCTCATAATTATAAGAAACAAACAATGAGAGTACATTACCATGGGTGAAGTCATCATGAAAGATCAACTGCTCATGCCAACTACTCAACCATGGGATACCAACAAAGCCATAGGAGTCACCATGTGCATCCATCATAAATTGCACTCAGCCAAACCTTCAACTCTAGTGCTTGTTGTGCAATGAGGAGAGTCACCAAAATTGGGGAGTTCACATACAGTCCACACATAGGAGTTACAAGAATTGGACACCACACTTAACTCAAAAGCTTAAGCCATTAGGTTGAGTCAATCCTCGTATATAAGTCCTTTACATCTCTTATCTCCTTCCAACGGGCACTCATACACTCAGATGTGCATCCCAACAAAATATATGCTCTCTAAACCAAAAGAGTAACCACTAAGCAAGAATCAAGAAACATGGGAAGTTCTTCCAAACTCCATTCCATCTGATCTATTAAACAAAAAGTCTAATATAATTCATCACAAGTAGCTAACTTTTACACTTCTGTAAAGAGTATCGTAAATGTTGTAAACTTGTAATCTACAAAATATAAGTATTGGCAAAGCATCTCTACTAAAAAGTTTCCTAGTGCACTTTATTTTCCTATTCACCTCATATATTTACATAAATTCCTATGATCATCTAAAACCAGCTTGACAATAACAAGTTTACCACATTGCTCAACCCGGCTTCAAGAGCTTGAAATCTTGCATCAAATAGGGCATTTGACAAACAAGAAATAAGAGAGACAATAAAATGTACCAGCACTGCAAGAGGTGGGAGGATCTTTTTGCAGATCCTTCAGCTCCTTTTGAATCCGTTTTGAAGCCATCGATGATATAAGAAGCTCAAAGAAAGAAATTGACACTGCAAGAAGAACAAACCTTCAGGTTATGGACAAACAACCAGCAATATAGATTTAACCAATCTTGAAAACACATGGAGAAAAAAAAAAGATTTTCCTTCTCACTCAAGTAAAGACTCCATAAATTAAAAAAAAAATCAAATTAACAAGAAAAAGCAGAAGCAACCACTACACATCTGCCTGTACACCAAATTGTCTATACTCTAAATACTATAACCAAAAAGTGGGATGAGACAATTAGTTCTTCCTGATTTCTTGAGCACAATTTTGCTCATCCTGTCTATTGGTAGCATAATTGATTGTCCACTAAGGTTTCATATGACAATCATCCTTAACACATAACGTAATGTCCTGATTCCTTAAGAAAACTTCAGCCAGTATGCCCCACTCAATGGTGCTGAAGTTGAAGTGTTGAACATATCCATGAATTTCACATTACAATCTTAGCCTATTCAACTTCTAAAATAAGTTCTATGTAACATCCTTTCCTTCTTTCTTCTGTATCACTATTTTGCTTTTTATGTGAGTCATTTATAATCTTTTATCCATCCCAGTCCCTTCAAGTTTTGGTTCTCGACCCGGCAATGTTTCACTTCCTATATAGGATATTTCCAATTCAGTGAACAAGTTTTCCAGGAAATGAAACCAGTAGGCAGTAGGTACTAGGTAGCATATGGTTTCATTATGTGAAGAGATCATTAACTGGCCTACTGGGGCAGTGAAAGGAATGATATGATAAAAGCTGAGGACATTGGTTGAATTGCAAAATGGATTTGTTTAGACATGGAATTACTTAAAAAACAATATATTTTCTTTATGTTGTATTGTCTAATATGTGCATTTATCTTTATTTCTAGATTACAAAACATAGTGTTTTAACCTATGTGACATAAGCAAGATTCAACTTTGATGGCCATTACTTCTTTCTTACCTCTTCTGCAAGTATTTTTTTAATGGGGTAAATGTTAACATTTTGACTGCAATTCTGACCTTGGTAAAGTCAACTTTTTTATCAGAAACCTTGGTAAACTCAACTTAACCCAAGTCCTTAAATGAATTGCATTCAATCACCACTGCATATAAATGTTGATCTAATTTAATTGAGGTTTGTGTGAATCATAGTAGAGTACGACCAATGGATATGGAAATGAATAAAGTGGAATAGCAGAACAAGTTCATGTAGCAGATGCAGCAACCCCATATAGTTGGGACTTGGGACAAGGCTTAGTTGAATTGAGTTGAGTTGTATATGGGATAATGGGAATGGTTTCATCAAAGGTATACTTTGTTTTGTATTAAAGTCTCTAGGATTAAAAATTTCTGCACCAACTTAGTTTTTTTTTATATAGGTATTTTAGAATTTATCTCTTTAACTTTTGTGTTTTTTGACATGTCCTTGTTGGGCTTAGTTTTTATATCTGATCGTTGAACTTTTATGGTCATTTGATTTCTGGAGCTTTTGGTGCCCAAATTCTTTCAGAGGGAAGCACAATTCTCATGTAGAAAGGGATATGTCCTAGTATTAAATCCTTACTGACATAAACCCTTAATATAATTTATGAAGCTTTTGTAGGATTTGAATCACAAATACAACGTGATGTCCATCAAGGTGTGATTGATTCATGAAAAAAATAACTAGGTGAGGAGGGGTGATATTATGCCGAATTGCCGATAAGGGGCAAAATCATATTCAATGAAAGCATTAACAGATTATTGTGCCTCGACTAATTGTCAAATCAATAAGTAGCATTATCATTTTTACAGTTTTCTCTTTTGGTATTGTTATCTCTCTTGCTAGCGTTTGTCGCCTAACTGTAAGTTTTAACTATTTGCTAGGGTATATCATTGTCTCAGCGGTTACATTAGATTATCCGCTAAAAATAACTATCATAGTAAGAAAAGAAATAAACATAGAAAAGAATCTTCTTTAGTCAGTTTAAATTAACACAAAGAAAGCAACAACATGATATGGTCGATGATGGAAACAACTAACGATGTCAAAAACATCAAATTGTGGAAAAGAATCCAACGTCTTCATCCATCAAAACCCTAGAAATCAGACGCTAACCGCAAGAACGAAAACGCAAAGATTGAAGCAGAACACATGTGGAGCCCTAGAATTTGGGGAAGGCATGCAGAAGCACAAAAAAAATGAATGAAGAACGAATCCTACAACAGAATGACAGGGAGCACGAAAAAGGGCCTCTAAGATCCTTACCTAAGTGGAGAGAATTATAGCGCACGCTAGGGTTCTATCCTTTTTTCTGTTACTCGGTGCTTTGTTCTGAACTCTGCTGTCTGCTGTATCCGTTCTCCTGCTTTTATAGGCTGCAACTTCGGCGGGTTGGGTCGGGTTTAAGGCCAACCCTAACACTAAGACCTGGAACTTGGGCCTGGTCTTGGTCCCGGCCAAACCCAATACCAGCGTCCTAACGGTCCAAGCTGTACCACCCAAACGAGATGGAGTTCACATCTCATCGGGAGATGTCCCCAATACAAGGTGGGGATGTGCACGAGTTCACATCTGTCTCATCGGGAGATGTTCCCAATACAGGGTGGGGATGTGCCCTGGGGCATTGTGAGGCACCTTCTTGTGACTTGCAGATGTGAATTCCACTCAAACCTAATTAAAGGAGTAAGGTTTAGCTCATCAGCGGGATGTGGAACCAACGATAAGGTTCCACGCTAGTATTTAAATACATTGGGACCGCCATCTTTACAATGAGGCCCATGAATTTATTATTGGCGTGAAACCTCATTATTGGTTTCACAACTGGCTAAACAATTAAAGCATTCAACCAAGTTAAAAATTTCGCAACGTATCGGTCAATCGTATCATTCCGGTATAAATCCGATACACAGAACTCACAGAACCAAGTTAAAATGTATATATCAATATACATTTTAGTCTTTTTTGTTTTTCACGTTTTAGTTATTCCATCATTTGTGAATAGTTACTAAGTGTATCCCGATATATTGAATTTTATATAGACCATTAAATTACAATTTTTTTTACTTTTAAATAACTTATTTACAATCATATAAAACTTGTAACTATCGTTATTAATATATTTTTAGGATTTATTTGAGTTTTTTAGCATATTTATGCGTATCTTGATTTTTCGTTTGTATTTATACGTATCCAAAGCGTATTACAATACGTCTCTTAAAATTATCTTTCCGATGCACCTTACGTTTCTGATACTTTAAACCTTGCGTTTAGCTAATCCTAAACCTTACATATAATTAGGGTTAGATGTTATTCGTGTGCTTAAAAAACAAGCACTTATTTTATATTGGGTGTTTGATAGGCTTTTTCTCTAATAAGCAATTGTAATTATTCTTGTCCTTCATTTTCTTTCAAACTAGCGGGGAGCCATGCGATGCATGGGATTTGTTAAGTTAAAGATAAACAATATTGATGTAGGTGCACATGGCCTTGCCCAATAGCAGGCATGTGCATGTTATACGGCAGCGCTCAGGGCGGGCCCAATCAGGGCACACGCGGAACAAAGCTCGGCGGGCATTCCGAAACCAATGGTGCGGAGTCACCTAGCAACCTCGGATGACCACACCCCTCGCGAACGAACTGCATCCAAACCGTCCAAGCCCACCTACCGCTAGGCGGCCTCAAGTATAAATAGGAGACAACCCCCTCAAGGTAAATGACTGGAACTTAGGATCAAGAACTTGGACCTGATAACTCTTAGTCTCCTTTGTGGCCTTGTTTGAGTGTTCACCCCTCTTGTACTAACTTGACCATCGGAGTCTCCACCTCGCGTACCAACCCGGGGCCTCTAACGTTCTACTTTCTTCATTCCTCGCAATACAGGCCTACCAGCCCTCGACCACTTCGAGCCTCGGACTACTCGACCACACCTCGGCTTAGGAGCGAATTGATAGTGTTGTTCTCAACCCATTTTGACCAGCAACAATTGTCGTCATCTATGGGAACGCTACTAAGACTTCCCTCAATTAAATCCATCCTCACTCAAACTTAAAAGAATTAATTCCTAAGCCTAAGCTTCAGCTGACATGGCAAGAAACACTAGGAACACTCAGAACCTGGTCATAATGGACCAATTTCAAGCAATCCTCAACCAGCTTGACAACTTTGCGCAAAGGCTAGACGAGGTGGGGCGCTCGGAAGGAGGCCACCCTTAGGGTAGCCACCCCACTGGAAGCTTGGGGCACCATGGAGAGTGTGCCTCCCCGAACCCCTTAATCATTGGCCCGGTTGGATCCAACAGGGCCGACCCCTCAAAGTCAGATAGTAGCCGATGCGCAAATCAGTCACCGAAGACCTCACGACCCCCTAGCCAAAGAGGGAAGAATCGACACAATCTCGCGATCACCGCCGAGACCAAGAACATCATCACTGTCGCCAAAGAGAGAACTCTTGGGACGAAGGCGGGCGATCAGGCCATCAAAACCCCCTCTCGAGGGCCGACACCGCGCCTCTCCCTCTCGCGTCTCGGACCTTTAAGACCTCCTAAATGACAAGCGGGCCAGAAGGAATAGACACGGGCCCACATCAGAGTATTCGGGAAAATTGGGGCGACCACTACTGAGTCCGAGAGGACTGGGACGGGGCCTCCCCCCTCTACCGAAAAATCGTTGACCTACAAGAACAACTTGAAGCTGTCAAGGATGAGCTCCGTCAAGTTAGAGAAAGCCGAGCTAAGGCCTTGGCCAGCCAGAATCATCCATCCGGGAGGATGGATGCCTTCACCTCAGACGTCATCTTCGAGCCTCTTCCCCCGCACTTTAAAGCACCTACGCTCAAAATGTACAATGGGATGACCGAGCCAAACAAACACGTGGAAAGTTTCAAGGCGCTAATGCTCCTATATGGATACTCCGACGCCCTAACGTACCGACTTTACAAGCGACCTTCAAAGGAGCAGCCCGCCAATTGTTTTCCAGGCTCCCTACTCGCTCCACCAGTTCGTGGGAGCAATTCGCCAGCCACTTCCTCGCCCACTTCATCAGTAGCAAGTGGTGCTAGAAGAGCATCGTCTCCCTCATGGCTATCTGACAAAAGTGCAGTGAGAGCTTGCGGTCCTACATTGACCACTTCAAGAAGAAAGAGCTCGAGGTTCAAAACCTTGACTCCATGGTTTCCGTGCACACTGCCATCAACCGTCTCCTCCCTAGTTCGGCCCTCAAGTGCTCGGTAGCCAAGACCCCACCGAAGTCCAAGGCAGAATTTCTGAAGAAGGCCCAGAAGTACATCACCACCTCGGCCGGCGATCGCTAGAAAGGAGGGGTCAACCACCACCATGGAGGTCCAGAGAAGAAGAGAAGGAATGGAGATGGTCGCAACGACAATGGCAACAACAACAACAAGCCATCGGCCTTGGCCTTGGCTTATAACCAATATACGCCACTCAACTCCACCTGGATGTAGATCCTCATGCAGGTTGGGAAGGAGGAGTACGTGAAGTGGCCCGAGAAGATGAAGAGGAACCACAAGAGGGGAAACCTGAAAAAGCATTGCAAGTACCACCGTGGCCGGCTGGTGCGTCGTCCTTACAGCAACAAGAACAACAATTAGCAAACGTCATAGACGTCATCGTTGGGGGCTCGGCCTCGGCCCATAAGGCATAGTGTCTGCCATTGTCGCAAATTTTTTAGTGAAGAAGATTATGGTGGACAACGGCTCATCGGCCAACATTCCCTTCTATGATGCGTTTGAAAGAATGAAGCTGGTGCCTGAGCGCCTTCAGCCCTCCGACGTACCACTCGTTGTCTTTTCCGAAAATGTGGTAAGGCCGGAAGGAAGAATCACCCTACCCGTCAAGATAAGGACGGAACCTCAGCAGGTGACGAGTAGACCTGTTCATGGGCCGGGTAGCTCGACGGCCTGGCCCGGCCCGGCCCGCCCGGCCGGGCTTGGTCATATAATTAGGCCCACGGGCCTGACCTCGGGCTTAACACAGTAAGCCCGACTGTGTTTCGGGTCGGGCTCGGGATTTG
>NW_010729084.1:8849253-8902836 GCF_000365185.1 Nelumbo nucifera
GGCCTTAAAAAAATTTGTTAATACACAGTAAAAGTCCGACCCGAGCCCGGCCCGGCCCGGCCCATGAACAGGTCTAGTGATGAGGATGAATGAGTTCCTAGTCATGAGGATCAGCTCCCCCTACAAAGCCATCATCAGAAGGCCAACCCTCCATGCACTCAAGGCAGCCATCTCCTCCTACCACCTCGCCCTCAAATTCCCCATCGAGCACAACATCGAAATCATTCGGGGGGATCAACAAGTCACCCGCTAGTGTTATGTGACAACACTAAAGGGTAAAAACAAGGAAGCCCTGCCACTTGAGGGCCTCAACTTCAGGGAGGAACCGATTAGTTGAGGCTAACTGGCTGAGGACCTCGTCTCGGTCCCCCTAGACAAGGTCGAGCCCGAGAAAACAATCTGTGTCAGGTCCAACCTTCCTCCAAAAAGCATATCCGAACTAGTAAGTTTCCTCATAATTAATGCCAACGTCTTTGCTTAATCTACCACTAACATGCCCAGAGTTAACCTTTCGGTCATTACTCACAGGCTGAGCATGGACCTGAGCTCTAGGCCATTTCGGCAAAGAAATAGAAACTTTGCACTAGAGCGATTAAAGGCTATAGGAGAGGAAGTTGACAAACTACTCGACGTCGGCTTCATCCGAGAGGTACATTACCCTAACTGGTTGTCAAATGTGCTATGGTAAAGAATGCTAACAGGAAATGATAGATCTATATTGACTTCACAGACCTCAACTGAGCCTACCCCAAATATAGTTTTCCTTTGCCGAGGATAGACCACGTCATCGATGCCACCGTAGGGTACGAGCTATTCAGATTCATGGATGCCTTCTCCAGATATAACCAGATCAAGATGCACCCCGAGAACGAAGAGAAGACCTCGTTCATCACCGAGTATGGCATGTACTACTAGAAGGTCATGCCCTTCGGCCTCAAGAACGTCGAGGCTACCTACCAGCACCTCGTCAACAAAGTCTTCAAGCACCAGATGGAGAGAGACGTCGAAGCCTACGTGGATGACACGGTGGTGAAAAGATTGAAAACCGACCAACACACCTCAGACCTAACCAAGACCTTTGACACCTTGTGGAGATACAACATGAAGCCCAACCCCAACAAGTATGCTTTCGGTGTCACATCAGGCAAGTTCCTAGGTTCGTCCTCACACAATGAGGTATAGAGGCCAACCTAGAGAAGATCCGAGCCATCTAGGATATGGACCCACCTCGGTCGGTCAACGAAACCCAAAGACTTACCAGCCGAGTGGCTGCCCCTAGCTGCTTCATGTCAAAGTCAGCCGACCGTTGTTTGCTGTTGTGTAATTTATGCATAGTTTATTCAGACAAGTGTACCTTAGTCAAATGTGCGTATAATGATGAGAAAAGTGTCGATCCCACAGATATTATATCACAGTACCAAATCAATTTTAAACTAACCTAAGTTGAACTCGAGAATTAATTGAATGAATAAAAACTAAAAGAATTAATGCAAATCCAAGAACTTATAAAAACTGAATTGATGGATGAGTGCAGCTAGGGTTTAGATTTCATTAAATCAAGGTTATATAATTACCTATTTAATCCAACTCAAGACTGAAATTATCCTAAGGTATATTAAAGTTATTTGCATGTGATGGTGGATTTCCCTAAATTAATTAATAAGCTTTCTCAAGTCATATTAATCCTTTATTAATCCAATTCTACCATCAAATTTCTAAGTGGTTGTCAAAAGGAAAAATAAGCATTAATTTCTTTGGAAACCTCTAATCGTAGAAGGGGATTTGACTCACTAATCTTCCTTGATTCTCACACATGAGCTAATTATCTTTCGATATCATAGTCTATTATGCAATTTTTATTGCCTAGGGATCTAATTCACAACAATACTTTGGTCAGTCATGCATGAACCATCAAATCATTAAAAGATTGGCCAATTCTTTTAAAGCATTAAGCATAGCAATAAAAATCCTCATGCAAATAATAAAGGTCTCGAATTGAATTAAACAAATAACTATATAATCTTAAGATCAAAATCCATCTAAACCATATCTAAGAGAATTTAGCTAGACATCATTAAATTCAACATACTCAAGAAAATTAAAGGGGAAACACAACAAGAACACATAAAAGAATGAATAGAATAACAAGAAAACTTTAGCTTTTAAAGGTAGAAGACCAGTGCAGCAGCTAAGCCTTTCTCCCTCTTGAATTCAGATTCTTCCTTTTCTTCTCTGGTGTGTTGAAATTGCTTCCTCTTCTCTTCTAATGTGCTGAGACTGCTTCCTCTTCTCTTCTGTACTGAATTCTCACTAAGGATGTGCCATTTTGTCTTGAGTCTATGGTCCTTTTTATAGTGCAGCCTCCCCTCCATTGCTTCTTAGTGCAGACTCCTAATTCAACACAAATTAGGTCTCTTAGTCTTTATCTCAGTTGAATTCCTATCTCTTCTACACTGCCAACTGCGAGACCCCAAACTTGTATCTCGAATTGCACTTGGTTTGAGGTGGAATTGGGTTGAGTGATAAACACAAGATTTGTAGCCCTATCTCTTAGCTTTAATTAGCCATTTGAATCACCTCAAAACTTGTATCTCGCATGGTCCTTCCTCTATGATTATCTTGATCAATTAAATCAAACTCCTCCTTAAAATTGCACAATTAAGCTCCAAATCATATTGCAAGACAATTTCATCATAATTAGTGCAATACCATGCTAATTCCAAAAACATTATTACCAAAATCATCAAGTTAGAGGTATGAAAATATGTACAAATATAGGCTTATCATTTGCCCTTCTTCTGAGCCATTAAGAAACTGAAGAACTTTCAATGGACAGAAAAGTGCTAGCACACTTTTGAAGAATTGAAGTCCTACCTCGCCTCGCCTCCCCTCCTCACTCGACTACTCTCGGGAAACATGTTGTACCTATACCTCTCAGCCCGGGATGAGGCCATCAGCTCGGTATTGATCAGAGAAGATGGAGTAAAGAGACCAATCTACTATGTCAGCAAGGTTCTCTACGATGCCGAGACCCGATATCTCGAGGTGGAGAAATTGGCCATCACCTTAGTGGTATCGTCCAAGAAGCTCAGGCCGTATTTTCAAGCTCACACTATCACGGTCCTTGCTAATCAATCACTCAAAGCCATCCCTACCGAGCTTGAGTCTTTGGAACGACTAATCAAGTGGGCAGTCTAGCTATCTGGGTTTGACCTCCAGTACCAGTCGAGACCTGCAATCAAAGCACAAGCTTTGGTTGACTTTGTGGCAGAGTGCAAGTTCAGTTGAGCCCTTCACCATGCCCTAAAAGAAGAAGAAGAGAAAGAAAGGCCTTGGCCGGCTGAAGGAGCTCGACCTACCTAGAAGTTATTTGTTGATGGATCATCCAACTCCAAGGGAAATGGAACTGGCCTCATACTCCTTACCCTGGACAACACCAAAATATAGTACGCATTGAGGTTTGACTTCTCGGCATCCAACAATGAGGCCAAATACGAAGCCTTCCTCGTCGGATTACAGTTCGCATAAGACCTCGGCTCCCAACACATTGAGGTCTTCAGCAACTCCTAGTTGGTGGTGAACCAACTCAATAGTGAGTACAAGGCCAGGGAACAAAGCATGGATAAATACCTAGCCAAGCTACAAGAGCTCGCCCAACATTTCTAGCACTTCTCCTTGTAACAGATCCCACGATCCGAGAACATGATAGCTGATGCCCTATCAAAATTAGCAAGCACCTCCTGCCCAGCCCTTGGCCGGATTGTTCGCGTGGAAAAGTTATCTCGCCCCTCCATTGAAGAAGTTCAAGTTCTCCCAGTACAAGCCGAGTTGTCTTGGATGAATCCCATCATTGCCTTCCTTTTGACCGAGCAGTTTCCCGATGATAGAAACCAAGCCAGACGAATCCGAAGGTAGGCCTCCCACTACACCTTGCTTGAAGGGAATTTGTACCGATGATCTTTTACCATGCCCTACCTCCAATGCCTCCACCAGGAGGAGGGCAAGTACGTGCTCCAAGAGATTCATGAAAGCATCTGTGACAACCACTTTGGAGGCAAAGCCTTGGCCCCAAAAGCACTAAGGCAAGGGTATTTATGGTTGACAGTACAGAAGGATGCAGCCGAGTTGGTGCGAAAATGCGATCGATGCCAAACACTCCTACATCTCCCACCGACTAGCCATAACCTTGTTGGACCTCAACAGCCCTTGGCCCTTTACCAAGTGGGGCATGGACCTCCTTGGCCCCTTCCTTCAATCCACCGGAAATACAAAGTACCTCATTGTCGCCATCGACTACTTCATCAAATGTTTCAAAGGCGAGCCCATGGCTACCATCCGGTCATGATGATACAAAGTTTATTCTGGAAGAACATCATCTGCCACTTCGGCCTCCCCCACATGCTAGTCATTGACAACGGGAAGCAGTTTGATGATGCGAGGTTTTGAGAATGGTGTGCCTCCCTTGGCATCAAGCAGGGCTAGCCTCAAACTATCGGCCTAGCCGAGGTCACCAACCGAAATATCCTAGATGGACTGAATACCAAAACTGATAAAGATAAAGGCCTCTAGGCTGATAAACTAAATAGTGTCCTATGGGCCTACCGGAAGACACATCAGATAGCTATAGGAGAGACCCCATTCAACCTAACTTATGGCACCGAGGTCGTCATCCTAGTAGAGATCAACCAACTGACGCTTTGAACCGAGGTGCATAGTGAAGCCGAGAACAACGAAGAACTCAGAACCAACCTAGACCTACTGGAAGAAGTTCGAGAATAAGCACAAGTCGAAGTAGCAGCCTACCAGCAAAGAGTGGTTCGCTACTATAACTCAAGGGTGAAAGAGAGACACAACAGAGAAGGATACCTCGTCCTCAAAAAAGTCATGGTGTCTGAGCCCGGTGTAGGCAAGCTCGGCCCTAACTAGGAAGGTCCCTACAGAGTCAAGCAAGTTGTCGACTTTGGCACATTTCGGCTCAAGACTTAGAAGGAAGATCAGTCCCTCGGGCATGGAACTCACAAAATCTATGGATGTATTACTAGTGAATGTGCTCCCTAGTAGCAGAACAGTGAATGCAAGTGCAAAGTTCCTCCCCCTCAACCTAGTGTTTTAGTGTACAAATTCTTATTTTTAATAAGTGGCTAGGACCCCTCGTCTACACAACTGGCCAATGCGTACAACCTCCTCCGAGGCCCCACGCTCGGACTGGATTGTGGTCGGGACACACGATTCTTCACAAACCATATGTTTGCCCCGCCTTCGTGCTAAGGCAAGGAATAGCAGGGGCCTTGGCTACAAGCATCGGCCAATAACCTCGGCTTATAACGAACAAACACAGTAAAAGTAAACTAAGTACCTTGCCAAGTAGGAAAAATATGGTGACCTCAGTCAAGCGCGCCTCAATAACCTAGGCCATCCAAAAGACCACCCATAGGGCACTTATAAAAAAGGTAGGCCAGATCAGCCAAGGTATACCCCCTCACCCCGACCCTCGGCGGCAACAGGCCACCTCGACTTCACACACTTAGCACGGAAAAGGTCAGGTGGGGCACACCTCGACCTCGTCCAACCAATTCCTAAGGAGACAAAGAGCAGGCCAGAAGAGCTGACGACAACTCCCTTTCCTCTCTGCCAAGGGAAGGGGCCCCGAGCACTTCGGGCACACAACTCGACCTCGTCCAAACCCCTTTAACTTTCAAGGCGAAGTGACAAAGTAACAGACCACCTTGGACTTCAACTTTTTACTACTTGTGACCTCTCTAAAGGGGGCAAAGACCCCCAAGCAAAAAAAAAAAAAAGAAAGAAAAGAAAGAAGAGAAACAAGCACAAGCAGCGAAGGCACAAGATATTTAAAAAGAATATTTCATCAAGTATTTATGTTTGACACTTACAAAAGATGAGGCCTCAGATAGGGAGACCGAGCCCTTTACAAAAAAGATAAACAAAAATACAAGGAAGAAAGCAACAATTAAGCAGGAAGACAGGTCGAGGACGGTGAAGTTGAAGCCAGGCAACACCGTCATCATCTTGTAGGGGCGTTATGCTGAAAGGTAGAGGTCATTATCATCTTGTAGGGGTGATACATCGGAAGGAAGGCCGCTTACACATCACCTTCGGTAGGAGGGGCAATAGAGTCCTTGGCGGCAGCAGGAGCAGTGGGGGCCTGAACAGGAAGAGTTTTGACATCCGGAGGGACCTTCAGCTCGTCCACTGGGAAATCCGGAGCCAACCTCATCACCTCAAGCTTTGTATCCTCGATTCCTTCCAAGTAGGACTTGGTCTCGTAGTCGGCGAGGGCACATCGGTACTCCTCTATCATCTTCAAAACGAGGACGACATCCTTGGCATTCGCCTTGGCCTCCGTTGCTCACGCCTGGGCCTCCCCCACGGCCTCGTCGAGCCGAACGTGCTCGAGCCCGAACTTGTTCAAAGACTCCTGAAGCTTGGTAGTCTGAACCTTCTCTGCCTTCAGGTCATCCTCTAGCATCTTCTAGAGCTTCTTCTCCTCTTCAAGAGCCGAGCAGCGGCGTCTCGACTGCTCTCAGCCTCGATGACCCATACCGCGAACCATTTATTCTTCTCCTCGAGCTTCTTTAAGCATTGAGTTGGAGCCCGACTCAGTCTCCCAAACCGACGTAGTACTGGTAGACCTGCAACAAAAGCGTCCCCAACAACAAATTTAACCAAAAAAGAAGAAAAAGATAACCAACGAAGCAAAGGAAAGAAAAGCATACCTCAACCAGGTGGTCCAAACCATGGTCCTAGAGGGTGAGGGGATTCCCGTTCATCAGGGCGAGACGATCCCCCTGAAGGATCATCCCCTTAACCAAAGCCTTGCCAACCTCCTCGACGTCTATGGAATCCCCCTCCCAGATGTTCCACCAGGGGTAGAACACTCGTTAAGTGTCGAGCCCCCCCTCCTCCCGGGGCTTTGCTGAAGATGGAGGAGCGGACGAAGGCTCGATCAAGGGACCCTTTGCTGAAGGCCCCCTTAGTGCAACAACGGCCTCCCTTCCTCACTCACCACCCTCGATTGGGCGGTCCTTTTGCGCCAACCTCTTCCCCGAAGGAGGATGAGGTGCCTCAGTTGGCCTCCCACTGCCGACTCCCCTTGCCCGACTACTTACCTCGGTCAGCCCCTCTGCCAGCTGTAGCTTGGGGCCGAGGTGTCCTCTTGGCGGGTATAGGGCAGAGGTGTCCTCTGTCTCCCCGATGTGCCCTCAGCTGGGGCACTCTTCTTGGCCAGGCCCCTCTCCAATAAAAACCTCTTCGCATCGTCAAGCATCTTTGCAAGAAGACGGAATGAGAGTTAGTACCTCCAAGTAAAATGAAAGACTGACGTGTCAAAAGTCAACAATAAGACTTCTCCTACCGAGGCAGGCAGGCTCAGAGTGAAGATCCTCCTCCACTAGGGGCTTGACTTCATTTACAGAACTTCTCTTGCGCGTGTTAGATGATAACGTTCACGGTGGGCCCAATCAGGGTGCACATAGAATAGAGCTCAGCGGGAATTCCGGAACCAATGGCGTGGAGTCACCTGGCAACCTTAGATGACTGTGCCCCTTGTGTACAAGCCGCATCCAGACCGTCCGAGCCCACCTACCTCCAGGCGGCCTCAAGTATAAATAGGAGACAACCCCCTTAAGGTAAAGGACTGGAACTTAGGATCAAGAACTTAGACCTGAGAACTCTTAGTCTCCTTTGTGGCCTCGTCCACCTTGCACCCCTCTTGTACTAACTTGACCATCGAAGTCTCCGCCATGGGTACCAACCTGGGGCCTCTGACGTTCTACTTTCTTCACTCCTCGCAAGACAAGCCTACCAGCCCTTGGCCACTTTGGGCCTCAGACTACTCGACCACACCTCGGCTTAGGAGCGAGCGAATTGATAATGTTGCTCTCAACCCATTTTGACCGGCAACAAATATAAACATGTAAAAGTTTATAATTATTTTATATAATAATTAATAACCATTTATATTTCATATATTACTTTTAATATTTTTTTACAATACAAAAATAACAATAATTAATTTTATATTGGATTATTTATCAAACTTAGGGATGGTAATTTCCCCGTTTCTCCAATCCCTGTGGGGATTTGCCCCAAATGAGGCGAAGATGGGAAAATTTTCATCCCTATTGGCGGGGATGGTGCGGGGACGGGGAGAGCACTCCCTACCCCATTGTGGACCCTAATCCTTGCTAATATATATGTATATATACACATATGTTTATATATGTATATACGTAGACACTTGTCTATATGTTAATATTTTTAAAAATATGGTTGAATATGTTTGAGTCTTTTCTAACAGGAATGTAAATTTTAATTGTTTTATTTTACTCTTTAAATATAATTAAAAAAAAAACATAATGGTTGGCATTATAAAGAATCATGGGGATTGGGGATTCTCATGGAGACGGGGATGGGGATAACTTTGTCCTCGTTAGCGGGAATGGAGACATGGACGTGGAAGGGGATTTTCAGGGGGATGGGGATGGGGAGAGCCTCCTCGTCCCCGACCTGCCCCATTGCCATTCCAAATCAAACTAATGAAATTGACCAACCCGATTTCTACTATTTTCAGTCGACTTTGGTTCAATAATTTCCCAACCCAACTAGGTTAGATCAGTTTTTCTTTGGCCATTTGTAAACTAACTAAAATCAAACGACCCAACCATATATATATATATATTATTTTAAATAATTTATAATATGGAAGAGTGGGAAAATTCCAATATTTCATAGGCTAAAATAGTTTATATCATAAATTTAATATTTAATAATGCCATTGTATTTTTTTATTTAAACTTAATTTTAAAAATTAAATTTTCAGTTTAAATCTTTTTAACCGACCAACCAAACCGAAAATTGAAACAAACCGATATAACTTGAGTGACCAACTCCCCAACCTCACTAGGTCGATTTGGTTGGCTAAACAACCTACAGCTGAACCGAACCAACCCATGAACAATAGTTTAATCTCCAATAATTACTAAAAATTTATAGCAAAAAATACATAATAAATTAAATTTAAAAATCTAAATAATATTAGTTTAAACTCCAATAATGAATGAAAATATATTTATCACCAATACAATACATAATTACTGAAATACAATAAATTTTAATTTTAGTATAGATAAATATATAATAAATAAAGATTAAAATGTTAAATTATTATTAATAAACAATAATTTTTTTGAAAGTTATTTTATAGAATTATTAATTGGTATAAATGAAATTAGTTATTTACAATATTATTTATTTATTGAAATAATATCAGTATTTAAATTTTAAAATATTAATTACTTGTTGAATTTAATAAACCATAAAATTATAGTACTATTAATACATTATTTTGTTATTTTAACTATTTATAACCTAGTTATGTTAAATATTTCATTGTTTAAAATATTTAGTTATTTAACTAAATATTTAAAATCATAATCTATTTATTATAATTGAAAATTATTTAGTAACTTTTTAAAATATTATTAATTTTAATACTTTGTTATTTAAGATATTTTGTTATTGAAATATTTAAATAATATTTCATTTTAATGTTAGTTATTTATTATTTGAATAACATTTAGATTGAATTGTCCAGAAAATCATAATTTATATTGTTTGTACATAATTTCGTGATGAATTTTGTAAAAAATATATAATTATTAATGATATAAATATTATTAAATCGATTATAATTATTTTTGTTTTTTAATAAATACTTTAAAGTTATTATATAATTTTGCTAGAATATTTAAATAATTCTTAATTTTTTTTAATTCAAACTTTCTAAGATAAATAAGAATTAGATATATTTTAGGAGAAATACTCTCCACTAAATTAGAGATAACTTAGGAGAAAGTTGGGGATAGTGGGGGAGGTTGTTTAGGAGAAATTTTAGGATAATATATTATTTAGATTATTGGAACGAGAGAGAGAGAGAGAGAGAGAGAGTTTCTAAGAGTACTTTTAGGAAAGCATTTTTACGAAAGTACTTTTTATGAAATCACTTGTATAAAAGTATTTTTTCTTTTATTGAAGCACTTTCATAGAAGTACTTTTCTAAAAGTTCTTTTTTTATGAAAGCACTTAAATAACAATACTTTTACAAAAGTACTTTTATACAAGCACTTTTATAGATGTGCTTTTATAAAAGTACTTCATTGAAAGTACTTTTATAAAATTCAACTTGGGATAGTTTTATAAATGGTATTTTAAAATTCTACTAGGGATAATTTTGGAAGAAAAAAAAATGAATAAGTGCTTATTGTATAAGCACTTAGAAAAAAACTAGAAATTTGGGCTTAAAAATAAGCCTTATTTTAAAATAAGCTGTTTTCTCGGGCTTATTTCCCAAACACAAAAAGTGCTTAATGGTGTGGTCCGGGCCCAAATAAGCACCTATTTTTAAGCACTCCCAAACATGGCCTTTGAATTAAGTGGACTTAATCAGATTTAAGGGTCTGTTTGGTTTGCAGGAAGGATCAGAATCGAAATCACCTATTTCTAATGCTTGTTTGGTTCAATTGGGAATCAGAATCGGATTTCAATTGTTGTTGTTTGGTTCATTTGGAGTTAGAATTGGAATCATTTGAGAATCTTCAATATGGTACTAATCTATTTATTATTTTATTAGAACTTTATTAATATTGTATGAATATATAATTATTATTTTATTAGTACTTTGTTATTATTATTTAATAATTAATATCTTAGAATTTATCATTAATTTATGAATATTTTATTAATATATTATTATCTTATTATATTTTATTATTTAATTATTAATATTTTTATTATTTCATGAATTATTTCTTAATATTGCCTATTATTGTATTTAATAATTAATATCTTTGTTTATTATTATTAATTTATTAATATTTTATTATAGTACTACTATTTTATTACTACTTAACAATATTTTTGTTAATAGTTTATTAATATTTTATTATTATTAATTTAATAGTATTTTATTATCTTATTAATATTACGATTTTGGGGGTTCGTTATTAGTTTTTTACTTCTTGACTATATTGGGAATCCTAGTCCCTAGGGAGGCTTGGAATGGTCATTCCCCCAAGAATAGGATTCGGAATCCCATTCTTGCCAAATAAACAGTTGGAATTCAAGTGGCCCAATTCTAGTCAAGTATTACAGATAAGGATGGCCACAATCATATAACAAAGGAAAAAACCTGAAAACCAATCCATCTATCACAAAAATAAAGAACAAAAATAACCAGTCCACCATTAAATGATTAACTTGTATGGTTGTATCAACAAAACCTCAAGATAACCTATGCATGAGTACATCTAAGTTTGATGTAAACGCCTATTCACCTGTGAATCAATCTCTTCTTGAAGTGGCAAAAAATAATCAAAGTTCATAAAAAATAACATGTACATGATACATCTATCATAAATAAAATCAATCAACCTCATCCATTCTCTCAAAATGACCTATATATATCCACCAATCTATCAAAAAAAAATTGTACATCGTACATCCATTAGGATAAATTGTACATTGTACATCTATATAAAAGGATCCAATCAACCATTCATTCTACATCCATTAGGGTAAATTTCTTAAACTATCCTTATGGTTTAGCTAATTGACTAAGTACACCTTTACTGTTTGACTATTGTTTGACGTTACCCTTACTGTTTTTGACAATTGACAAACTCTACCCTTACCATTAATATTCCGTTAAAACTTGTATAGATGTGATGTATAATTTTTTTAATCCCAATATTACCCTTACCATCTTCTTCCTTTCAGAAACTCAACTTCTTCCTTTCAGAGAGGCCCCCTCCACCTTCGGCCCCCTCATTTCATTTGAAAGTTTTTGGAATCTTAGACCGCTTCTCCCGATTTTATCTCCAGACCCACCAAATCTCTGTTTCTTCCCTACCTCTCCTACCAATGGCGAGGAAGGGCATCACTAGTGGTTGTAAAACTCTTGCGAATAGCAACAGATCTCAGGTGTGATTCTTTCCTTTTCATTTTTTTCCCCGAATCACTCTCTTTAAAGCTAAAAGCCCTTGTTCACACCGTTTGCTTTCCAATCGACAACCAACCATTGGCATCACCAACAACTACTTCTAAAACCACTGGTTGTCTTTTGTTGGATTTGGTTCGAATTCCATGGTTAGCTTTGAACAAGTTCAAAGAGGAAAGACACCAGATAAGAGCTCGAAATTGAGGCCCCCTCGTCAGGCGGTGGCGGCTCTCCCTCCTCAAGCAACTTCTTTGCTTCTTTTGGGGGTGAAGCCCCCTCATCAGGCGGCGGTGGTGGCACTCCCTCCTCAGGCAACTTCTTTGCTTCCGTTGGGGGCGGAGCACCCTCATTAGGCAACGACACTCCTCTTTCTGCTCCTTAACATAGGGCTTCTACTTTTGCTCCTCAACAGTAGGGCTTTGCTAGGGATTGTCTTGAGGATGGAAACAACTGAGGGGATGGAGGAGACTCTGTCGATCGGTACTATTGCAAAATCTCCATCTCTGGTTACTGTGTCGCTTATATTTCTCATACTCTGCTTCTGCTCAACAATTCTTGCTCGTATTTCTCCTCAACAGTAGGGCTTCTGCTTTTTTCCTCAACAATAGGGCTTCTACTGGAGGTTACCTTGCCGATGGAAACAAGTGAGGAGATGGCAGAGCCACATGGAATTTCTTTTGCTGCTCATACTAAACAACAAGTATGATTGTCATCAGTTACATCGTTAGATCAAAACCAGATCTCAGTTTGGGATGGAGCGTTTGAAACGTTCATCGGTGGTGTTTACTTCAATTTATATGTCATTCTAGTCTGTGATCCATAGGACAGTCCGTTACCTCCACAAAGGTACCATCTCCAAGGCGGTGACAATCAACCGAAGAGAGAGAGAGAGAGAGAGAGAGAGAGAGAGAGACTGGAGGATGAGGGGGCTATCATCGTCTCTAGTTAATGTCCAAGCCAGTTTGGTTTGCCAACGATAAGGGTAAAATTGGGTTTTAAAAAAATTATATATGAGTTTTGACGGAATATTGACGATAAGAGTAGAAGTTGTCAATTGTTTAAAACAATAGGGGTAGTATTAGACAATATTCAAATAGTAAGGATATACTTAGTCAATTAGCTAAATCATAAGGATAGTTTAAGAAATTTACCCCATCCATTATTTTCTCTAAAAAAAAAAAAACTTGTATATCCATTAACCTCATATTCTATACATGATATATCTATCATAAGAAAAAGCAGTCTACCATTCATTATACTTCCATTCTCCTCTCAAAAAAACATTTACATGATACATTTATCATAAAAAAATCAATCAACCTTCAACACGCACATTCATTTTCTTCTCTAAAAATACATATACATCCATTAACATGTAAACAATACATCCACCATTAAAAAAATCAATCAACCATTTACGATGTACATTCATTAACCAATATGCCTATTATCTATATCATAAGAGAAGCAACACCCATTGGTGAACATGAACGTCCAGCTTGAAGGACTCCACTAATAAACCTGCATATTCATTAATCAATCCACTTGTACATCTAACAATATACCTGTATCCATAACATAAAAGTTAACCAAGAAAGTTGGTGGTAAGTGGTAACCATTCAACCTATCTCTATGTATCATAAAGTATTAAACTACTAACAAAAAAACATAAAACATTTAACAAGATATATCTACAAAGAAATGTTTTTTAACTCTTATCCATTCAACAATGTCTATAACTATAAAATTTAAGTTCAACATTCAACAAAGTTCACAACCATAAATATTCAACAAGGTCCACAAAGAAGATGTATCTTTCAATAGTTGAGCCATTTTAGTTTCTTAACACTAACACTCAATCATCAATAGTAATAGGAGGATGTTCCTCGCTAATACATGATATCTATACAAAAAAAGAAAACAAATGCAAATTAAAATCAATATAACAAAATAAAAACGAACAAGAAAAATAAAATAGAAAACAAAAACTTTACTTAATTCCATACTCTCAAGTTCATCTAAACTCTCCTCTAAATGAAAGTAGCCATGTGATATTCGTAATCAATCTTATCCACAAATGATAGCTTCCACCATTAGTGAAGTTAGAGAACTACATAATGAATCAAACACATGCTCTCTAGTGTTAAAAGTAGACTTAGATGCAACTGTAGATACAAGCATAACTAACAAATCTCGAGCCGTCATAGAAAGCACTTGATATCTAGTGGAACTAATTTCCTACTAAGCCAATATATCAAATGATTTACTTTTTGAATATTCACATTCATTCCCTAAATATCTATCCAATTCTATTTTGGTATCTACATCTTCTTAGTATGATTTTTTTTTGCTTTTTATACACTATTTTTTGTAAAATCAACAACATCTTCCATATTATCAACTTCCATTTCATTTGTGTATTGAATTTGAATATTTGATTGAACATTATAATGTGACTTAATTGAACTATAAACTCAAACATGGAGACCAAAACTTACTTCACTCACTCTCAAAATTTGAGCATTGTCAAATATCAACATCATATGATTCATTAATAACTCGATCCATGTACTCTAATTTACATCGAGTGTTAAGAACCACTACAATGAACAACATGATATTAATATTTTTGGCATTTGCCTAATACTTTTCAAATTTCTTTTTCATATTGGAAGCCATCAATCTAACAATGAAATCATCAGTAATACACCTCATCAACATAACAAGCCCAATACCATAAATTTCTTTAATGTATTCATTTCCAATTACATAAAGGGACCCAAACAATTTCAATGTAGCTTAAAAAAAAATTGTAAGAAAATGAAGCAAACTACAAGAATATTCCCAATCATTATCACTAGACAAACCCTTATTTTCTAAACTAGTAAGCTCCTCTACATACTTACTATCAACGCTCTCTAATAAATCGAATGTCTTATGAAATTTTAAAGAAAATTTCAATATCAAGTAAGTAGAGTTTTACCTAATATCAACATCTAGGCAAATAAAACATCTATTCACTATCTTTTCTTTCTCTACACAATCCTTAAACCTTTGCAATCGTAATGGAGAAGACCTTGCATATTTCACTACAGAACTGATCCTAAAAATAGAATCACCAAACTATGACAAACCCGCTTTGACAATTAAATTCAAAATATGTGCACCACATCTCATGTGTAAGGATCCATTCTTTAAAATACTTCCCTTCAACTATTGAGTATCTTTTTCAATTTATGAATTCCCATATCATTTGAATTTGCATTGTCTATTGTTACCGTGAAAACTCTTTTCATGCCCCAATCAAGCAAGCATCTCTCAACTACCTCACCTATTACTTATCCTAAATGACCAGAAATCAAACAAAAATTAAAATTTTTTACTTCATATCCATTCTTCATGTATGAAGTGAGTAGTGAGACACATATAGCTAAGATTTTGACAAGATGTCCATGTGCCTGTAATGAGGCAGATCCTCAATGGCAATTTGTGAAAATATTTTTTCAACTTCCTCTTCTCCCCCATAAATAGATCATAACAATCCATAGTTACTATTTGGCATGAATGAACTATAAATCGTGGTTGCATGATGCCATAGAAGTAACTAAACACCTTCCAATCTACATGGGTAAAGGCAATGGTCATTCTAGCAAGTGCCTTTCTACAATCTTTTTGCTCAAACATGCAAGTCACAAATATTAGTGTGATGCCCACTCTTTTGCATTTCTATATGAAGACTCCAAGGTTTTTTGTTTATTGTTCACATTAAAATGATACTTTTTTACATATAGACAAGTGATTTATCAGACAATTTGTACCACTTGCACTAGGACAAGCTAAGTCCTTACACAATAGTTACATGATTTCTTATCACTTTTAGCTTGACAATCTATTTTAGTGAAGTGATCTCACACCCAAGAATTTTTTTTCTAGAAGTAGAAACAACACTAACCTTTGAATCAACCTCCGCAATAGGTGGATTTGATGCATTTCCATCATTACTTGGAGGTATAGGAAGGGATTTTTTTATTGTGCTTATAGGTGGAGGATTGATACTTTTATTCGTTGTCATTGTATTATTTTCACATGTACTTAACATCTAATAAACAAAAAGTTGTATGCTTAATTAGATAATATAATCAAGTGTTATTAATAAACCAATCAATTTTACACCATATTCCATACACTTGTAAAAAAAATAATTTAAATATGAAATTCATAACATAAAATTCAATTCTCAAGAAGTTTGCCAAGTGTTTGAAATGCTTATCTAATCAATAAAATTAAGTTTAAAACCTAACCAAGCAACCATTACAATAACAAGTTTTCAAGTTAAATCCTAGCTTAAAGTCCCCTTCCCTTTCTGCAAAAAAAATTGAAAAAGATTGAATAATAAAAAAAAGAAATCTAGGGATGGACTAAATTAGAGATAACATGTATATTATTTATTAATGATGCATAAGAATAAGGAAGATAGACTATTCTTCTTGTGAATTGGTTAACCTATGTAGAACTTCTCTTGCTAAACTTAAAATGAAAATAAAAAGAGAAAAATTCAGATTAAGTGGCCTCTTTGTTCTTCTAAATTTGAAATTAGATGCAGTAGATATGTAAAAAAACATTTATATTTTTTTTTTTCTAACAAAGTTCAGTTCATATCGAGTGGGGTAAATTTCTTTATATTGGATAATTAATCCTTAAAGAAAGATAAAAAAAAAACTTTATGGGCCACACAATATGGATTCATATTCGATTATTTAATGCATATGTTCATCATCTAAGAAAGATGGATTCTGTTCGGGTGATTGCCAAATTGGCCAAGGGCATCACGTGGTGGATTCTGTGGTCACCCTCTTCAGACCACGTTAGCATCAACAGCGTGGATGAAGAGTTCGACTAGGAAGGAATGTCTTACATAGACAAAGAAGAAAACTCTACCGGGAAAAAGGGAACCCACTGAAGACCTCGGTGGATGACCTCATTCTGACGACCCTAGAAGCCCAATCCAACTAGAACACGAATATTCAACTATAAATAGGTACTCCCTACTCATGGTAAGGGACTTTTGTGAACTCTCCACTCACTTAGCACATCTTCTTCACACCATCTTTTCGGCTTGGAATTAGCATCGTCTCAATCTACTCATCCTGACCAACCCCTTTACCCTACTAACTTAAGCGTTGGAGTGCCTATCTAGGGAAGAACTCCTTGGGCCTTTGACTCTTCCTATGGTTGCAAATCTCGATGTGCGGCTTCGCGCTTCCACCTTGGCCTTGTCTAGTTGGTAGGACTATTTTACTACGTCCTTGGTTCAAAACACCTCGGGTCGGACAACATCAGATTTGTATTCAAAATTTTTGTAAAAATTCAGAACTAAATAGTAAATCCCAAATCCATGAAACCCTTGTGTTCCATTATTCATTTTTTTTATCAAATAACAAGCACCATTGCCTTCAATTATTTAAAAAAAAAACTAATGATATAAATTTATTTTATGCTTTTGGCTCACAACAACCATGATGTTGTGAAATCTATAATCCAAGTTTTGAAAATTACATGCAGTAATTGGCTTAATGGCAACAAGAACAACAACCAAATTGGAAATCCATAATCCATACCAATAATAAAAAAATACGGGATATAAGTATTACATATATGATTTCATAGGTTTTCGGGTGTCAAATTGCTAATACACAATATTACAATGTATGATTTCAAAGTTTAAATTAACGGCCATACATGATACAGGTACATGTTGGATGGAAACTTGCAATGTCTACTTATCTACTCAATGCTCATATAACAAATAAAAAAAATCTTTGAAATATCGAGGTTTTCATCAATTAAGAGTGAGATTACCAGAGTAAGACTATATCGGTATGTGTTCCACCAGCACCAGGGCAAAGGATTTGAATTTGGACACTTAGGAGTTGGGAGGAGCTACTACCTACCATTGCTGACTTGTTAGGGTTGTGTAATGCACAGTGTGCATTGCACAACTGCACACTTTGTCCTCTACATTCAACCAGGACTCACCACAAATGAAGTTAGAAACTCAAGGTCTCAAGCTTGAACAACATAGAGGTTTAGAGGGACTGAGAAGGTGAGAGAGTAGAGATTGGGAGACTAAGATGGGCAAGAAGGGGGAGAGTTAGAGAGAATTAAGAGATTAGGGAGAAGAATAATCTTTATTGAGAAGAATGGCTAATGCAATGAGTTGGCGATGCCTGGATGACCAACGGGAGAGCTTGAGTTTGAGGGAAGATTGCGCCTAGAGCTAAGATTTATGGGTTTGGCTTTTAGCTTCTTTTAGAAACAATAAGAAGAAAAAGTTGATCGATCATTGGGCACATAGGACCAATTCAGAAAGGGGTGGGAAAATGAAATAAAAAAAAAACTATAATATATATACCAATCAATTTGGTTAACCACCAGTTTTTTGATAGGTCAACCGAAAACTGAACTAATTCTTCAGTTTTTTAAAACACCAAATTGAAATTAAACCTACCGATTCGGTTAATTGGATTTTTTGAATTGCTTTCTTAGGTTTAGATTGGTTTTTCGGGTTTTTAAGGATACCCCTAATTCCAAAAAAACAAAATGGACACTAAGATCTTCTTATATTTTTTTTTGTTAGACAAAAATACTATATTAAGCACCAAAATGTATAAAGTCATATACATTAGGCATCAAGGTAGGGTGGTAATAAAACCAAAGAAGTCCTCATGAGTACACTTAGCAAACTGCACAAACTATGTGCATGAACGTTAGATTGACAATTTACATACACAAAAGGGGGGAAATGAAAGTTCATCTTCAACACCTATATTTCAAAAATATAAAGATGATTAACACGTCAATGGATTGAAATAGAAGAAAATTTCAGACTATTAACCACTGAGAAGGAGTCTTAACAACACATCACCTCATCCAACCTTTCAAATCCGCCATAAACAAACGTTTGAAGATAGTCATGTTCTATGCTTCCTCCATTGTTCCTTAAGAGCCAAAAGAACTAACAATTGAACCTACATATGAATCCAGTTTATCAATACAAACAAAACCATAGGTATTGGTTGAAGAGTTGGCCAAGCCGTCATCACAAAAGATATCATATTGAATATCAAAAGAAATAGTAATATAGGAACTACTATTACTATGGACTAGAGACTAGGACACATCGAAGGAATCTAAGAGCAATTGAAATTAGGAAAAGATCTTATTTAAAATCCAAGACACATCCAACAAGTTATCATTAAAAACTAACTCATTTCTATGCAACCAAATATAATAAATAACAATTGTTATACGATAGATAACATCAAAAATAATATTTTTACTTGGCATAGATGAAATGAGGTGATGGAACCGGTTTGAGATTGAGAAGTTCTGCATATCCTATAATTAATGAGACCAAGGAGACTCGAATGAGATAGTGGAAGCCAACAAACAGTGACAAAACAAATGATCCACTAATTCTCCTTGAGTTTTACACAAGGCACATAGAGCATCCTCCCAACTCAAACCTATCTTCACTTTAATTGGGAGCAAATTAGAAATAGCTGGCAACAAGCCAATTTGAATAAATCATGAATTTTTAATCTCCACACCCATTTATAGTTGATCCTCGGATGGGTGTACAACGAGCTACCAGGAATTGCACTTTAGGAAATAAGCTTGTATGGTAAAGAAAAAAAACCATTACAACCCCTTATCCATACCCGTTAGACCTCAAAGTCTTCGGATAAATGGGAGTATTTCTTATTCTCACTTTAATTCTTTTCAAGAATAGACTATGAAGTAGGGTAAGTTTCAAAACTCATTCTCCCCAACAAAATTGAACATACTCCAGTTTTGAAGAACCATTGCCGATGGTTAGGGAACCCCCAAAAGGAATAGAGGAAATTTTCATTTGAAATGGAGGCTAAGCAACCCACCTCCCTAAACATATCCCACATAACTCAACTCCCAAATTTCTAGAAGAACAAAGTGTTCCTTTTAATCCTAAAGGGGAATAACTAGCCATTCATCAAATATTTGGTTTTCTGCATACTTTTTTTTTTGCTACAAAGAAAATAAGTTTATGCATTAAAACCATCAAAGAGACAAGATGGTAAACTAAAACATTCACATGCTTATGAATATGAAAGAAACTTAAACAATTCAAACCATCAAAGAGTGACAAAGCATCCATAAGGGTTGGCCTACTCAGCCAGGAACATGACAAGTTTTTCCTATGCATGAAATTAATCATTGTTATGTTATCACTCATTATGTGGAATACTTTATCCAAGAAATTTCGAGCACATAGGATTGCATGACATACTACATTAGCTTCCAATGCCTCTACATCAGGAACAAAGGTAGGTTTTACACCAGCCTCCACAAATAAACCCTGCTTAGCAACAACAACCTATGCAGCAAAAGCATACCCAAGATGCAAGGACCCATCGTAATAGATTTTAAAATCTACCTCCATGGATTTGTCAATCAAGACACGATCAATTTGTGGTGGCTTTCAACATACTTGCCAACAACTTTTGGTTCTAATTCAGGAATCGCCAAGATAAACACTTCAATAGAATCTTATTAACCACTTTTGTCGATCTAAACCCTAGANCCCCCCCCCCCCCCCGGGATAGTTTAAGGGTACAAGGTTGATCCCAAGAGCTCTATTTGAACTTGTCATGCCCTTACTTTGCATTCCACCAAAAGTCTCTATGAATAATCCTTTTGATATCCATGAGGTTTTTTTTAGGAAATTGGGCCACCACCATACAATGTTTCGATATAGCCTATAGGACCAATTGAACTAAGGTTGTCTCCCTGCCACAGAAATAAAAGGGCAAAAGGTTTCCATTTGAACATTTTCGCTTTTAGGTTTTTAATAATGAATGATAGGGGTTATTGTTTTGTACTTGTCCCAAAGAAGGGTGTACCTAAATATTTAGACTCCAAGTGCTTTATCTTGAATTGTCTCTTAATCATGTGCATTGATGTCTACGATAAATATTCTTGTTAAAGATAATACCTAATTTTTGACAATTAATCAACTAACCAAACATATGTCGATACTACTCAAACCTCCTTAAGGTTATCTATCTCATCTCTATAAGCTCTAATAAATGTTAGCATCACATCATTTGCAAAAAACAAATATGAAACAAAAGGGGCATCCCTCTCTATAGAGATTCCATGTACCCTATTCTCTTCTTTTACCCAAAGAAATGACCTAGACAGAGCCTCCTTGGCAAGAAAAAATAAATTAAGGGGTTTCCTTGACAAATACCCTAAGAGGGAATTGAATTGACCTTTTAGGGTACCATTAATCAAGACAGAAAAGGAAACTGTGGAAGTACTTTAATAGATCATATAGCAATGGTCTTTTGAAAAACCCCAAGCTCTTAGAACGTGAATCAAGTATGACCAATCCTGCCTATCGTAAGCCATTGTCATATCCAGCTTTAACGCCAAAGCCCTGAGCTAGCTTTCCTATGCTTTAAATAATAGCATATTTCATGTGTCAGCCTTTGTCCAACAACTGCTTTCCATGAATTAAAGCAACCTAGCTAGGAGAGATGAATTTATCCAGCAACCCCTTAAGTTTAGAGGCTAAGATTTTAGATATAACTTTATAAATCACATTGCATAGGCTTATAGGCTTACTGTTGAATTTTAGCATAGCCTAGTTTCTAAGGGATCAAGCAAATAAACATGTGGTTCAACCTCCTTTGAAATTTTTATTCATAAAAAAAATCTTGTACGTACTAAACAATGTCAGAGCCCACAAAATCCCAAAACTCTCAATAAATCAAGGCAAACATTTCAATTGGTTATGGAGTTTTAAGGATCCTATGCTAAACATAATGTGTTGTACATCCTCAATAGCGGGAGAAGTAGTTAGGCCAACATTGTCCTCATTAGGAATTGCAATGGGAAGGGCAGAGCTAGGTTTTAGATATCCTGTCCCCGCCCTATTCATTGATGGAGCTAAAATCCCCGCTCCATCGTCGTCCCCTTAGGAAACAGGGATCGCCAAATTTACCCTACTTTGCACCGACCATTTTGGATATCTACTTGAGTTAAGTTTTGAAGATACCTCCATTATTTTTTTTACAAGACAATCTCTATGGTACAACACATGAAAAACTTCAACCAACAAGTACATGTTCCTTGAAATGGATCATGGATACATGAAGTTTGGAATAATCAAAATAAGGATAATGAAACATAAAAAAAAAGTCATGAAATTAAATTTAAGAAACTTAAGAAAAAATTAAAGTACAACATGTTATTTTCCAAGAATAAATGAGTGAAATTAACAATAGTTTGGCAATTGGCATAAGTTCTTGATAGATCCATCGCATTAGAACCATCAAAAAGAGGCAAAAAATTAAAATGGCAATAGTTAATAACCAAAATATCCTTGAATACAAAAATTCATAGGGAATTTCTCAAATCAAAAAACCATTGCCTAATTGGTGCATTGTGCTTAGGTAAATGCTACCTAGGCACCTACCAAACTCTAATTATGTGACAAGATGGTAGCCCATCACTTGGTTTTGCACTTTTGTTTAGCATCGTAGATGATTGTTATGTTTTACATATTAGACATTGGTGAGGAAGATGCATACCTCCTACATAAAAAGCTCTGTAAACAAAGAATCTTATTTTGATTAATGGTAATGGAAGCGAAGAAAGAAAATAACTAAGTAGCCATAAGAGAACCTTTTAAGTATTAATACCCCTATCATCTTGATCCATGTCATCATATATGGTAGCATAGTCATTTGAAGTCATTGTATCTCCATCTAGATTTAACATAGTAAGTATACAATTAAATTGTACAATCATATAATAATATACAAAGAAAATAAAGTGAACTAATAAAAGAAAAACTAAAATTGTTTATTACATTACCTTTAAATTCTTCGTCCTAGAACCAATTTTGAGTACATATCAATACTTCTAATGTTTTCAAATGAAGCATACTATGATGTGGACCAACTAACCTACCATTAGTGCTGAAAGTAGATTCAGATGCCATAATAGACATAGGTATGACTAATACATCTCTAGTAACTGCACGCAATGTTGGATATTTTACTCCATTTTACATCCACCAAAGGAAAATAGCAAAATCTGCATTCCCTAGTAAAGCATCATCCTCTAAATAATGATCCAACTCTATCGTGACAATTGTAGTTCTATAGTTTTTTTTTTGCCCTCACAAATAAATCATATTCACTTAAAGAATCATCACCTTTAGAACTAGTGAGATCATATTGAATAGAAGATGAAGACCTGCTACCATGCATTTTATCTAAACTATAACAGTTGATAATTTGTAAATAAGTTGTAACAAAGTCTTTTCAATTTGCATTGAAGATTCACTTCCATAAACTTTGGGAAAGTAAAAAATCAAGAAAAGTCATCTTGTGCCTTGGGTCTAAAACAATTGTAACCCCCGTAATTTCATGAACCACATTCAAATACTAATCAAATTTTTGCAACATGTTTGGAGCCATCTTTCTTATCACTACACAAGGAGAATTGAGCTACTAAGACAATGTTGATTTAATCTCACAAAATGTTTTGAGCCATCTTAGGTGTTGAAATCCAATATACAACACTATCACAAAAATTTTCTATCCTTGTCTTAATGACACCTAGTCCATTTTTCACAATTAAATTCAAGATATGTGCACAACAACACATATGAAGATAAATGCCAAACATCAACAATGAATCAAGTTGGAATTTACCCTTAATGTCCTTTCAATCATAATATCATTAGTGGTACAACTATCCAATGTAATAGTGGACAATATTGTATCCAAATTCCAGTCCATTAAGCCATCCAATAAAAATTCACAAACCACCTAACTTGTATGTGGACAAGGCACATAAACAAACCTAAATCAAAATAATAATAACAATAATTTATCCTCAAATTTATAGATCAAGTTATACATAAAGAAAAAATTAAAACAAAAAATGTAAGTCATATATAATAACAAACTATCATTTACAAAGAATATCTTATTTATGCATGTAATTAATTAAAAAATGGAGAAAGATATTTAAATTTAAAATATACAACAGAATTTGGCTATGTAATATCCAAGAGCTATTAGTAGTTACATGTCTTTCTGTTGTATATTTTAAATTTAAATATCTTTCTCCAATTTTTAATTAATTACATGCATAAATAAGATATTCTTTGTGGACATGTAACAATTGTAACAATTTAATTAATATCCAAGAGCTATTAGTAGTTACATGTGGACATGTAACAATTGTAACATGTCCACATGTTAGTAGTTATGGCGACTCTGCTTTCATTTTTCTCTAGCGCATTCATTGTCTTCATTGTTTCAAGTCATAAATCTTTAGTATATATTATTCTTTATTGTGTTCAAAGAAGGGCATTTAAATAAAGATTGAAGGGTAACTCAATATCTCCTAAATCCAACACGCTCCACCATAGAATGGGGATATTCATGCATTATGATCATATTTGCAAGTTGTCTCCTTCCAATGTCTTAATAAAATGTGACGATAAGTAATTTGGTCCCCCACATAACGTCATGACATGTGGTATTCTGAGCAACTGGATGACATCTTAGCATCGAGTCAGTAGATCACCTCAACAGAGCGGCTAGAAGCACCTCGTCCAAGGCTAACCTGTAGTACCTCAGCCTTATTGGTCTAAGGGACCTAAGTGCGGGGAGCAACCTCCCCGAAGACCTGCCGAGCAGACTAGGGTCCAGGTAGCGACATGCAAGACATGCTAGTCAGCTTATTCCTTAACCCAGTTATCGATACCGACTTTTTGGGATAATGACGCTCAACCGTTAAGCCAACCTACCCGCATTGTTCACATCAAAGTTGATTGAACGGACCATAGCCCTCTACATGGATCGCGTAATTGACTAAGTGATCATCTTCAAACTTAGCAAGAATGGTTCCTTGGGAATCTCGGACTTGTTACAAGGAGCCTTTGGTTCCTTACACCTATATAAAGGCATCACTTCCCTAAGAAAACATATGCATGATTTAGCTCTCGCATACTCTGGTTATCTAGAATTCTAGTTCTCTCTAAAAAACCTCCAGTTCACTGACTTGAGAATCGGAGTGTACACCCTGGGTAAATCAACTTGAGCATAATCTCTCTACAGGTCTTCCTGCTGAACTATCTAGATTGGCATCCAAGACACTCTAACAGCAAAGGTGTTAGACAGTTATGCCCTTAGCTCCAATCAGATTGATGTATCTTTTGACATTTATTGTAAATGAATAAAGTACAAAATGCATTCATGTCATTGTGGTGTATTTTTGTGTAATACCCTTAAACTGGACACTTATGACACTCGTGTTAGTTTAGAATCTCCACAGTTGTTGGATAGACCTAGGGAGATTTATCCTATTAAGGCTAACACTGATGTGCCGCCAAGTTGGTTAGGGTGGCTTGTCTCAACTGCCAGGGTGAGACCTGAGGTACATGCCAGTATTGCCTTGGACCTTGGAGATAGATGGGCAAAACTGGAATCTTACACCTGACCCCTAGACTCGGTTATGGTATTGCACTAGGTGTCGGATCGAGTTATCTTTGATATGCCAATCAGTGAGTTCCTTAAAGAGGGTCAAAACCTGGGTAAGTTGGAACAGTCAAGAATTCATCCGAGTGGGTGATCATAGTGATAGGATCAACCCCTTTGTCGGACACAGTGAATGATCAGGGATGCACTCTCTCTGATGGAAACCTAAACTACCGCCAGTTGATTTCAACTATTAAAATTTGTTTTTGCAATATATATATATATATATAATGGTTTTAAAATGTTTTGCAAAAGGTTTTAATTATCGGGATCCATGTGAGTAGAGGTTATGGGATGAGAGGTTAAGTGTAAGACCATTGAGGGTAATACATGATGGGCTAATCTTGCATCTGCCTACAGTCCTTGGATTTTCATAAGGTGGCTGGACCCAATGACCATTTAGTGTAAATGTTGAGCTCATTAAGAGTCCATAGTGATGGACTCAGGGGTTCAATGTCTCCTATAGTGAATCCGGCTAGGCCTTGTAACAAAGGCTGGGTAGACCCATGTGGCTGATGTGTAGATCAATGTTTGGGTCCCACGCCATACAAAGAGACAAATTGGGTAGCAAGTTAAGAAGTTAAGTGAGCACACAAACTTAATGTGCCTAAAGCCCAATTTCGAACTAGGTTAATTAGATTAATTAAATAGGGGCGAATCTGGGTTTGGATCAGGAAACTCCTAATTTCATTAGCAATAAGCTGATCTTAAACTGTAGATAAGATAAGGGATTATCCTTATCACTTAAAGAGTCAAGATCCAAATAAAAATTTGGATCAGGAAATTCCTCAGATTAGGAGGTTGTCTCTTTAAGGCTATAAATAAGAGAGCAGGGCAGACATGTAAAAGACACCAGACAAGACACAACAAACTACAAAGTTCTCCCCTGTTCTTGTCACCCCTACCCAATTCGATCTCTACTTGTGAGAGTGATCAAGAATTGTTCTTGATATTGATTCTTGGTAGAAGAAGCAATCTGAAGTCGTGCTCAACAGCCATCTACTCCATTCTTGCTGAAAAATTCAGTTCTTGCTGAAGAGCCATCCTGTTGATCCTATTTCACCTCACAATGTGCCATCTTCAGCGGAAGCAGGTTTTGGTTTTCTCCTTGGGCGTGAACACCCTCATTGGGAGTTATTGATACTCCGTATCAGGTATATCCCTCTCCTCCCTTTTGGTTTTAGATCTGGTTCAGTTTGGTTCAAGATTGATCCTTGAAAATGTAGTTTTCTAAAATAGGGAATGCAATTCCCAAATGGGAGAGAGAGAAATTTTTGAAATTTCGCCCAAACTTCCTACAAGGTTCGGTCATCCATATGATGGATCTCTCATCCTTTTAGTGGTATTAGAGCCAGCTCAAATCTTGAACTAAATTAAACCAGATCTGGATTTGTGCAAATGGGCAGAAGGCGTTCTACCCGATTTGCGTAGTTAGCGTTTTTCTGGGAAATCGGTTCCCAATTTTTGGGCGAATGATCTGAAGTTAAATCTTTATTAATATAATTTATATTTAGAATTGTTCTATATATTTTTCTTGGATTTTGGGTTGTTCTTATGGTGGAGATCGAATTCTTTTATTGGCGCAAGAAATTTGCACACCTATTGATTTATTCTATTCATTCTTGGTTTGTAGTTAATTTTTTTTTAGATGGAATGTATAGGAATTCGAATCTAATGTAATATTAATGGAAAAATTAGGTTTTCTATTTTCATTTCATTCAAAGACGAAGTAGAAAGCACAAAGGAGAGAATATCGCAGATTCGGGTTCAACGATTTGCGATTTGTAGTTTTGGAAACTGCATACTACGAACTGATATTTTTTTTGCAGGGTAGCAATCTTACGAACAACTCTCTTACTGATTCTTGATTGTCATGTATCAATTGTTTAATTTCATATCATCTTGAATTAAACATCAAACCCTAGACCCATTCGAACCAGATTGGACCAAACTGGTTGGACCGAATCTATGGTTCGATGGGGGCTGTTCTCAACCCAACAATTTCCTATATGGGCAGAGGGATTTATGGTTAATTTCAAGTTGCAATTCGGCCCACATCTGTAAAACCCAGTTTTAATCTATTAAAACCGCTTTAGCTCAATTCAACATAAATGCTATATGGGCCGAACTGCTCTTTGCATTTCGGTCCATATACCTAGATAACATTAATTGGTAATATTATGGATTAAATGGGCTTTATTTATGGGTTTTACAGTTATTTAATTGATTATATCAATTATGGATTTCATGCATGTGATGTATGGATGTGTGATGTTGCTACGTTCATGGGCCATAAGCACTTGGCCCATGCTGATTCGGTAGTGACTCTTTCGCACACCATGACTGAATGTACATCATTTCCATGGTGTTCTTAAGATCATTGGATGATCTCCCTGCATGGTGGGCCCCACACCAATTTCCTCCCCAAGAGGAACCATGTGGAACCCTAGTCGTTTAGGGCGCATCCAAATCTGGCTCTATGAAAGTCAATGGGAGCCACTTTGGTTTCACCTAAAATAAATTAGGGCGTAATTATTCGTTCCCTCCTGAAAATATAAGTGCATATGATAAGGAGATTCATATGATGAAAATCTCTAAAGGCCTTCCATCATTAGTATGAAGGTTGGTTGTATTGGTGGGTGGAGATGCATCATAAAATTGGGTTATCCATTTGCTAATGCAATCAGTTGGATTGCTTTATAAGATGATAGGGGTGTCATAGACCGATGTGGGAGGGGCCTATCTTAAAATGGAAGACTCTCTCATGGTACCTTGGCATTCACGAACATGATGGGTGAGCACTTACTGGACAGAAAGGTTTAACCTAAAATGGCTATGAACCTTGTCTGTAGAGGCCAAAGGGAAAGTTCATAAGATGAGTGGATGAGATCCTTCACAGAAGGTGCACCCCATGTGGTTTCCCACATTTTCAGAGACACAACTGTCTCCGTCACTGAGATAGGAAGGAATCTCAGAGATGCCCAAAATGGAAATTGAACATAGATTAAAAACCCTTTCTATGTGATGACATGAATCAATTAGGTTGTGGACTTACAAATCTGCCTTGCCTTTACCAGAAATGGAAAACAGAAATTTCACCAAACTATTGGATGATAACAAACTCAAGGGCCCTAATTATGTTGACTGGTTTCGAAACCTTATGCTGGTTTTGACGTTCGAGAAATTGGAAAAGTTTGCAAAGAACCCTACCCTAGATCGTCCGGGTGACCGGACTTCTGAGGCCTGAAGAAGAGAGTATCAAGAGTGGGAAGAGAAAAACTCTCTTGCCCAATGTTATATTATAGCCTCTTTGGACAATCTGATACAACGACAATTCGATAAGATCGAAGTGTCAAAGGATATATTTGATAATCTAAAGACTATGTATAAAGAGCAGAACCATTCTACTCGACAAAATGTCTTAAAATTTTTTATGACCGCACAGATGACCGAGAACCAACAGGTTCATGACCATTGCCTAAAGATGATGGGTTATATCAATGAACTGGAGGCTCTTGGGTTAGGGCTAGATCATGACACCAAAATTGATGCAGTCCTCAATTCCTTACCTCCGTCCTTCAATCGGTTTATCATGAATTACAACATGAATATGCTAAACGATAGCATTCAGGAACTCAACAATATATTCTAGAGGGTTGAAGAACTGATTAAGAATGATAGGCCGATAGCCATGTTTGTTGAAGGTGGCAAATCGGGCAAGAAAAAGCAAAAGGCTAAAAGGAAGGCTCGGAAGAAGGGTAGCAAAACTAAAAAGCAAGAGAAATATAAGGCATCAGATGCTTGTCACTTCTGCAAACAGACCAGCCACTGAAAGAGGAATTCTCCTCAATATCTGGAGATTATGAAGCAAGGTAATTTCGAATCTTTTATCATAAAGATCAATTTGTTGGTCACTTCTGCTTCCTGGTGTATTGACTCCGGGGTTTCAACTCATGCGTGCAACTCACTACAGGGGTTCAAGATAAGTGGAAGACTGAGTGACGAGAAGTGATGCTCTACTTGGGGACTTCTGCAACAGTTGCAACTACAACCATAGGAACTATAAAACTAGTTTTCAGAGAAGGAACAATTGTACTTAAAGTTTGTCTTTTCGTACCTAATTTAAGAAGAAATTTGATTTCTGTCTCAAAATTGTGCATTAATGGTTATTCTATCTTATTCAATAATGTGATTACTATTAAATGGAATAACAAATTCCTCGCATATGGAGAATTTGAGAACGGTCTCTATGTTCTCCATCATTCTCTGAAAACAAAAATTACCAAAATTTCATGGGAAATAATCCCCAAGAAGATTACTCGTGATACAGTTAATCCCACATGCCTGTGACATTACCGACTTGGCACATTAATATAGATCATATCACAAGGTTGGTAAAGGATGGTCCTTTGGATTTTCTAACTGTAGAAGATCTTCCAACCTATGAACCTTGCCTTCAGGGTAAGATGACGAAATGGCCATTTACTGGTAAGCCTGAAAGATCTACAGACACACTTGACTTGATACATACTGATGTATGTGGCCCCCTGAATGTTAGGACACGTAACAAACACGTTTATTTCATAACATTTACTGATGATTATTCATGGTATGGTTATGTGTACCTAATGAGACATAAGTATGAATCTTTTGAAAAGTTCAAAGAATTCAAACAAGAAGTCGAGAAACAGTTAGGGAGAGAAATTAAGACCCTTCGATCAGATCGAGGTGGTGAGTATCTCTCTGACGAATTCAGGGACTACTTAAAGGATAATGGGATAGTATCACAACTAGCTCCTCCTGCTACACTACAATTAAATGGTGTGTCAGAGAGGAGAAATCAAACTCTACTAGATATGGTCTGATCACTTCTCGTCCACTCATAATTACTTACATCCTTTTGGGGTTTCGCATTAGAGACTACGATTCACATGCTGAACCAGGTTCTAACCAAATCCATTCCTAAGACTCCATATGAGCTATGGATCAGTAACAAACCAAGTGTAAAACACTTGAAAATTTGGGGTTGTCTAGCACATGTTAAAAGAACTAGTGTTGACAAATTGGAATCCAAGACTAGTCGTTGATTATTTGTAGGTTACCCTAAAGGCTCTATAGGTTACTTATTCTATGATCCAAAAGAACAAAAGGTGTTTTACAGTCGAAATTCCCACTTCCTATAAGAAGATTACATCCTGGATAATCATCATCAAGAAGTTGTTCTTGGTGAGGAGAGCCTAAGGGTAGTGGGAGATGTCTCACTAGCTCCAGAAAATAATGAACCTAGAAGATCTACCCGGGTTTCCAGGCCTCCAGTTCGTTACGACTATGACCAAGAAAGTTACTTGGTGGAAGTCACGAATAGTGAGGAGGATCCCGTGATTCGAAAGCTATGTTGGACATAGATTCTTTGAAGTGGGTAGATGCCATGAAAGCTGAGATGGACTCAATGGAGACCAATGGAGTCTGGACTCTAGTAGATCTACCCCCTAGGGGAAAGGCAATTGGTTGCAAATGGATCTATAAGAGGAAGAAGGACCCCGATGGAAAAGTTAAGACCTACAAGGCTCGTCTTGTGGCGAAAGGGTACACTTAGAAAGAGGGAATCAATTATGAGAAAACATTTTCGCCTGTGGCCATGCTTAAATCCATTAGGATCCTGCTAGTTGTAGCATCATACCATGACTACGAGATTTGGCAAATGGATGACAAAATCACGTCCCGACCGCCTTAAGCAAAGAAAAGACAAAAACACGGTAAAACATACCTCAATTGTGGGAGTCTTGTAAGTAGGGAACTCACCTTCCATAGAAGGGAAGGAAAACAATTGCGGGGAATGAGAACTCATGCATCCCCACACTATCCAAATGCACAATGCAATCTACATTCAACAGAGGGTGATCGTACAAGGGAAGATCAAGCCTCTCCTCTTTCACCTCTAAAGCTGAAAGGAAATTAATATGTGGCTATTTTCTATGGAACCAAAAAGTTATAAAATGAACTTGGGAGGTCATTAGCCAAAATTCGATTAAGAGTGGTTTGAGCTTGAGTGGCCAAACAAAAGGTTCCAGGATAAACCATAACCGTAGTAGAACTAGAAGTAGGAGAGGTGTACATGGTTTGAGTGGGAGGCCCAAGGTTGGGTTTCCCATTAGACTCCACAGGGATGACTTAGCTGAGATGTAGGTGTTTGAACTGGATTAGTTGTAGTCCTTGAACCTTACTACCCCTCGATTAGAGGTGATCAGGAAGGAGTTGGTCCATTAGGCAATTGGACAAAGTAACTAAATCGATGGCACCTCCTTCATCTACGAGGTGTAAGTTCCGCATATGCCCAAGGCCCCAATGGGTGCATGGACCATTGATGGAAGTGAAACTCATAAAAATGATGTTGAATGGGAGGGAGTGTTAGACAGTGCATGCCCTTAGCTCCAATCAGACTTATGTACTTATTGCCATTTATTGTAAATGGATAAAGTGCATAATTGATTCATGTTATTATGGTGTATTTCTGTGTAATACCCTTATAGTAGACACTTATGAGACTCGTGTTATTTTATAATCTTCACAACCGTTGGATGTATGTAGGGATATTTATCCTGCCAAGGCTGACACTGATGTGCCACCAAATTGGTTGGGGTGGCTTGTCTCAGCTGCCAGGGTGAGACTTAAAGTACATGTAATGTGAGTTTTCTTGAAACCCTGAACCAGACCAAATTCCATTATTGCCCTGGACCTTGGAGATAGATGGGCAAAATTGAAATGTTACACCTGACCCCTAGACTCGATTATGGTACTGCACTAGGTGTTGGATTGAACTATCTTTGATATGCCAATCAGTGAGATCCTTTACCGTGTCAAAACCAAGGTATGTTGGGGCAGTCTGAGAATTCACCTGAGTGGGTGATCATTGTGACAGGATCAACCCCTTTGTCGGACAAAGTGAATGATCGGGGAATGCACTCTCTCTAATGAGATCTTAAATTGTCAGCAGTGGATTTCAAATGTGTTTGAAATTTGTTTTACAAAATATATTTATATAGAGATATACTTATATGTTATGGTTTCACAAAATGTTTGCAAATGTTTTAATTCCCGGGATCCATGTGAGTAGAGAGTGCAACACTATACCTTGCAGCCGAGGGAGAGGTCATCTCTTATCGGGCAATGTATGATCATTAAGGGCTGAGAGGTTAAGTGTAAGGTCATCGAAGGTAATACCTGATGGGATAATCTTGCATCTACCCACAGTCCTTGGGTTTTCACAAGACGGCTCAACCCAATGACCATTTAGTGTAAATGTTGGGCCCATTAAGAGCCCATGGTGATGGACATAGGGGTTTGCTGTGATATACAGTGAATTCGGTCAGCCCTTGTAACAAAGGTTGGACTGAACCCATGTGGATGCTAGGGTCCCACGCCATACAAAGAAAACCAAACTAGCCAACACATAATGGGTTGAGTAAGCAATATGGCTTAACAGGCCTAAAGCCCATTTCAAATTGGGCTTAAATGGTTTAATTAAAATGGGCCATTATGGGTTTACAATCTTATTAGGATTAGTAGTTGAATAAGATAAGTCTTATAAATTTGAGAGTCCAGATCTAAATACAAGATATAGAGTAGGAAATCTCATTCATAATCAAATTAGGAAGTTGATCATGAAATGATTATAAATAGAGGGTGAATTCCACAGAAGGAACACAATTCTCTCTGTAGTCTTTTCTCTTCCCTAGTTCTTGGCGCCATCCCAGTTCAATCTCCACTTACTAGAGTGATCAAGAAGTGTTCTTGATATTATTTCTTGGTGAAGAAACAATCAAAAGTCGTGCTCACACCACCCTAGTTGATTCTTGTTGAAGAATCCCAGGTTCTTGTAAAAGAACCATTCTTGTTGATCCTGCCTCAACATACGCTATGTCATCTTTCAGTGGAGGTGGATTTGGTATCCTCTTTGGGCGTGAACACCTACGTTGGGAGTTCCTTTTAATTTCGTATCAGGTATTTCCCTTTCCCTTCTTTTGGTTTCAGATCTGGTCCGGTTTTGTTTCAAGAATGAACTTTGAAAATGCAGTTTTCTAAATTAGGGAATATGATTCCTGGATGGGAGAGAAAGAAATTTTTTAAAATTTCTCCCAACCTCCCTACAAGGATCTCCCATCCCTTCAGGGAGGAGTAAAGAGCAATGTCCAAACAAGTGACCAAGATTTCCACATAGAGAGCAAACCAAAGGGATATTTTTCATATATAAAGGTCACCCAATTATCTATTGAAGGAATGTGAGATCCATCATATGGATGGCCGAACCATACTGGATGGTTGGGCAAATTTTCAAAAATTTATTTTAGCCTTCCAGGAATCTTATTCCCTAGTTTCAAAAAAACTACATTTTTCTATGATCGTTCTTACATCGAAATCGGATCAGATCTGAAACCAAAAGGAGGGATAGGTATACCTGATACAGATTCCACAGATGTAGTTCCGAAATTGGTAATTCACACCCAAATTGAATCCCAAAACCAGCTTCCACTAAAGATGGTGCAACTTGGAGTGAAGTCGGTTCAGCAATGCAGTTCTCAGCAAAACTGCAATCCAACTATATGGGTCGAACAAAGGAGGTGAGCATGGTTTTTCTTTGCAATTTTCTTGCAAAATTCAGAGATAGAACTAATGAAGATCAGTCCCAAGAATTGGAGATCGAATTAGGGTTTTTGGGCGGTAAGAGCAGAGAGAGAGGACTAAAAGTGTATTGATCTGAAGCAGTTCGATCTCTCTTTTCTTAATCCTTAAGAAACACCACTCCTAATCGAATTAGGAGCTTTGTAATCCAAATCATTATTTGGATCTAGACTCTATCAATGGATAAATCTTGTCCTCTTACGAGAATGAGTGCTCCAAACCCATATTTGCCCAAGTCACATGACAACTTAAGCAGTCATATGACGACTTGATTAATCCTATTATTCATGGGCTTTAGGCCCATTAACTAAGTGGCTCACGTCCCAAGAGATTTGTTGGCCCATTTAGGTTCAATTTGTATGGCGCGGGACCCCAACAATGATCTCACATAAGCCCACATGGGTTTGGCCCAACCTCTATGAAAAGGCTTGGCCGATTTCACTACTAAATGCAGTGAACCCCTGAGTCCATCAATATGAGCTCGGGCCCAACATTTACAGTTAAATGATCCCTGAGTCTAGCCATCCTATGAAGGCCCAAGGATAATGGACTTAAGTAAGATATTGCCCATCAGGTAAACAACCCTTAATGGTCTCTTACACTTAACCTCTCAGCCCACAATGATCAAACACTGCCCAATATGGAAGGACCTCTCCCCTGACTGCAAGGTGCAGTGTTGCACTCTCTGCTCGGATGAGTCCCGGGAATTAAAATCTTTTGCAAACATTTTTCTTGGAACATAATATATATATCATATAAATATATTTTGCAAAACAAATATTAAACACGGTTGAAATCTACTGCTGGCAGTTTTGGTTTCTATCAGAGAGAGTGTAGTCCCAATCATTCTCCTTGTCTGACAAAGGGCCTAATCTTATCACTATGATCACCCACTTAAGTGAATTCTCAGACTACCCCAACATACCCAAGTTTTGACCCCCGAAAGGTCTCACTGATTGGCATATCAAAGATGGCCCGATCCGACACCTAGTGCAGTACCATAATAAAGTGTAGGGATTATGTGTAACTTTCTAGTTTTGCCCATCAATCTCCAAGGTCCAGGGCATAACTAGAAAATGGTCTGGTTCAGTGCTTCAAACAAACACACACTACATGTGCTTTGGGTCTAACGTTAGCATCTGAGACAAGTTTCTCCAACTTTTTGGCAGCACATCAGTGTCAGCCTTGGCAGGATAAACTCCAGAAGTCTATCCAATGGCTGAGAACATTCTTAACTAACACGAGTCTCATAAGTGTCTAATTTAATGGGTAAATACACAGAAACACACCAATGATAACATGAAACAATAATGCACTTTTATTCATGTACAATATGTGTATATGTACATAAAAATGGTTAGAGCTAAGGGCTTACATTGTCTAACATCTGTGCTAAAGGAAACCCTTGTCTTTGGAAGATAATCGATCGACATAGTTACTTTGGCACAAACATAGTTTTAAGCCACTGAAATGGACTTAACTAGTCCTACTCGTTCCACTAATGAACGATTGGCGTTCACATCCAAAATTTCAAATGGAATACCATGAATCTAAAGCCAAATGTCTATCTCATCTAGATTCCAAGCATATTGAGGTCAACCCAATTTCTAGGGTTGCAAAATCATCCATTGATCCTAAAAACCCCTGTGACCTTTATCCCTAATACTGATAAAATCGTCCTCGTATATGAACCTAAGACAAAAATAACCACGTTGAAATAAGGATATAAGCAGTTGTGGTTGATTCAAGTGCCAAAGATTATAGAGCCCTTGTTCAAGTTCATCAAATCGATTTGTAAGATAAGGAAAAAGTCATCCACTGAAGGAAAATTGCCAAAAGTCATGAAGATTTTGAGGGATATGTGGTTGAATATTCAGTAATTCTACCCCTGTGTGGTGACCTTCATGTAGCATATTTTGGAAGTCTTGGTTAAGAGCATCTAGATTTTCTGTGAGGAAAAAGAGGAAGATGCAGAGATTGGGTGTCTGAACCATATGTCTCAACCATTGTCTGAACCATTGTCTCAACCACAATTCTGTCCAATGTTTCTGAACCATATGGTTGAACCATGGTTTGAACCACGGGTCAGGGCTTGGGTGTCTCACTTGTTAGGGATTGGGTAACTAAGAACAAGTCAACAAAGTGGGTAGCTAAAATCTAGTGCACAACTACATTGGGTGTCTCACTTGTCCAATGCATATCTGACAGTACATTTACTTTCTGTCTATGAAGATAAATGCATGTGTGGTAGACAAGGTGGGGAACCGCCATTAACAATGACCGATCATATAAAGAAAGGGAAAAATCCCCCATGCACAACATTAAACCCTACTAAACATATGACATTCATCCATTTCGGATGTATCAAACCATGTCTACAAGCCTTAAAMCCTACTTCAAAACATATGCCATTCATGGATCTCGGTCATATCTAACCATGTGTCCACAACTAAGGGAATGAAAACCCTAAAAAATAGAACCCTATAAACTCTTGCATTAAAATCAAGAAGAAGTCCATGTAATATAAACATAATTAAAAAGAATAGAAAATGATAGAAAACAATAGCAAAAAAAATACCCTGGTTGTCTCTTCCAATGCTGCCAACAAGAGTCGTCTTCTCTGGTAGAGGTTGAGTTAAAAAAAGGGGATACAATTTCTTCCAGCAATGGCAACAAGAGTCGCCTTCTCTGGCAACAACACTGGTTTCTTCAATTTCAACTTTTCCGGCATCGCATTCGACTATCGATTTCAACTTTTCTAGCGTGGCATTCGCTTGACATCATTGGCGTGAGGAACTAGTTTTCAGAATTTCAGGTAACAGAGTGGGAGAATAGTGGTTCCCACTTGCAAAGAAAGGGTTCACATTGGGGTCATTTTCGTTATTTCGAAATTGAATTCATGCATTGCTCATGTGTAATTATGTCTTTTTGTCTTCTAACTAACAGTGAGTTAATGTCGGGTACTAAATCGTAGCAAAATGAAAGTTCGGGTACTAGATTGTCGTGTTTTAAAGTTTGGGGTACTAAAGTGGCACTTGGCCTAAAGTACTGGGTACCTATCGGGAATTTTCCCTTAAAATAAATCAYTGCTTACAAAATACAATTAAGGAAGTGAGAATGGTTGTTGATAACAATTGAATTAGGAGAGCCACCTATGGCAAGATCAAATCTACTCAATGTCGCTAGGGTTGTCAATGGATTAGGATCGATCTAACAAAGTGACCCGATTGAATCAATTCTGGTTTAGGATATATCTTGATGGGTCGGTTCCGATTTCTAATATATTGTTTGACCAATTATACCCTATTTTGAACCAATAGGTAACTATTCTATATATCCCACCACTCTTAAACTAATGAATCATCAGTCTCTCTCCTTTCATTCCACCTCACACGTTAATATTAGAATAAATATGTTTTTTTTTTATGGAAGGTTTATATCATGATCATGGATAGGAGCGGGAATCACCTAATTCATATAAATTGGATTTTTTGAATGCGCATATATGGAAATAGAGTTTTGGAGAATGTGGGTTTCTAGGATTCTAAGAGGTTTTAGATTTTCCTCTCTTCTTTTCCATTCAAGCAATACGAACAACTTTATTTTTTTTCATTCCAACATTTATTTTCCTCTCTCTCTTTCTCATTCCAACAATTCATCTGTGTTATTTGAATCCAACATTTTTTACTGCATCTACTTGCTTTGTATTATACTCGCTTTAAGAGGTAGGCAATGTGCTGTATTTGCATTGTTCATTACAATTTCTTTCTCAAATTGCCGTTTTTAAACTTGAACAGACCAAAACAGGGGAGAGTGTTTCGATCCCTTTTGGCTAATTGTATTTGCTTTGGTAGTAGGCAAGTGGTTGGTTAGAACGTTCATAATTAGCCTTGATCGGTTTTGGACTGATTACCATCTCTATCGGATTTTGGTCGATTGGATTCTCAATCACCGATGTCTTTTTCAATTCCAAATACAAAGTACGTGTTTTTAATTTGTTTTGTCATTCTCGGACTTTCAGTCCCAACTAGGGCTGAGAAAAAAAAACTAAAAAACCGAATTGATTGAAACTGAACCGACCGGTATACATAGATTTCTATATATTTTATGTATATTATATATATTTTATATTTTATATATTATAAAATAATAAAATAGATTTTTTCCCACATTCAATTTTCTTGCCATTGTCTTTGGCTTCATTTAGTGTAGATTTTTTCCCATTTTCTCATCATTTTTTACAAGTTATACTCTCAGTCATCGTCTAATGTCATCGGTGAATTTTCCAATGAGTTTTTTGGGCTAATGGGATTAAAGGGCATACATTCGATCGGTTTGTTCAACCGAATACCTAATTGATATTTTCGTCTAACCATTTGATCTAACTAAATCGAACTGGTATGAAATATATACTCAAACCAAACCAAACCGATTCGATTTGCCTTTTTATTCGGTTGAAGATAGCAAATAAGAGAATTGCATATGACATGACATTGGTTGGCCAAATTGGGTGGGTTTGATTTTGATCAGCTTACAAATCGTAAAATCAAAACTGATTTAACTTGGTTGGATTGGAAAATTATTAAACCAAAATCATCAAAAATACTATAAATTTGGCCATGGGTTGAATAGATCAGTTTCATAGGTTTAATGAACAACCTTAACTAAAAATAATTTTTATTGTTTGTATTTATATTATAAAAAATATTAAAAATATTAAATAAAATATAAATAATTATTAATTATTTAAAAAATTAAAATATGAATTACACTGTTATGTATTTCTATTGTTTTAATTTTTCTTTAACAAACCCCTACTAATATATACATGTACAGATATACTAATATTCAAATTAGCATATGCATAAAATGGTAATTTCGGTAGGGTTTCATTCAAAATACCCTGCCGAGTGACCATCCCAGATGACCAAAAACGAAAGGGGTTTTTGGCCTTCTGCAACTGAGTAGTTCACTAGTCACAGACTCACTACCATCTCTTCTCTTTCGTTCTCAAGTTTCATCGTTTCTCTCCAGACTCACCGTCTCTCTCCATCTCTTCTCCATTCGAAAAAAGGCAAAAACGAAAGGGGTTTTTGAATTCTCGATCTTCTGCAACTGAGCAGCTCACTGTTCATCGTCGATTGTCTCTCAGACTCTCACTGTCTCTTCTTCATTCATTCTCCATTCTCCGTTGTTGGGCTATCCCGAGCAAGCCAATAGTAAGACTGTCTATGCTAAGCCATAACCCCCGTAAGCCATGAGACTGTCTATGCTAAAATGCGCATCTTTATGCGCTCGCCATCTCCTCTCCGCTCCGACTTGCAGACCAAACCCTATTTCGTCCACTCTCCCTCTCACTGCAGCCCTTCCAAACCCTATCTCTTCCACTCTCCCGCTCAGACTTTTTTCTTCTGATTCATCCAACGAAAATCCTCCTGCTCCTGAGACCAACTTAGCAGAGCCACAGAAGAAAGACATCGATGAGCCACCGAAGAAGGAGATCTCCATTGATGTCAAAGACGTCGGCAACAAGGGTTGGTATAAGAAACTGAAGTAATTTGTTCTATAGTTAAAATTTTTCCTGACTTTTTGTTTTCGACCGGATCATTTGCAATTTATGCAGAGTTCCGTGATCGGATTGAGAGGTACTTAAAGGGGGATGAAGAGGCTCTCCCGTCGATCATGGAAGCAATCCTTGCGAGAAGGTTACATGGGAAGCACGAGGAGACCGACGACGAGTTGATAGAAGAGCTTAGGCAGAAACCCCTTGATGATGTTAAAGATAAAGAGTTCGAATCGGACTTTGAGGAGCTGTATGACACTGACGAGGAGATTGACAATCTGTATAATGCGAGGCAGATTGTCGAGAAGAGGATGGTAAAGGACGAATACTTTAACATGGACGACCGCAAATGGGACGAGATGATTAAGGAAGCTACTGAGAAAGGGTACCTCAAGGATACAAAGGAGTGCGAGGAGATTCTCGAGGACATGCTCAGCTGGGATAAGCTCCTCCCGGGTACATATAAATATTCACTTCTCTCTTTGTTTTATAATCAGTGTGTTGCTTGCTGTATAAACTGAATTCTCATTTCATCCCTACCTGCATAAAATTTTGCAACCTTTAGTGACATCATCTATTTGAGAATTCTTATGCGAATGCAACGAACAATCTTCATATCAGGCTCGTTCCTGTCCCATTAGCTTGGAAACCACGAATCCCTTAATTACAATTTGTTAGAGTTTATTGAAGTAAATTATGGATCCATAGAACCATTTCACCAGGAATCAAATATCGATACTTTTATTATCAGCAAATCCTTACTATGGTTCAAAATATCGGATACATCCTGATACGCCAGATGGTGTGGTATTGGGTGTTTCGACCACACACAAGGCTTTTTTGCTTTTTTTTTTATAAATTTTCTCAAAATTACTTCTCTGGGTTGGTCTTAGGCCTGACTGCCCTATAAATTTGGTCAAAGCCCCAAAGGCCTCATATTTGAGGTATTGGGGGCTTGCCAATATGTTACACCCGATTTAGGGCATATAGTGTTGAATCTTACCCCAAAAATTATGTTTTCATGTGTGCACACTAGCACACACATTATAAGTTCTTTGTTAAGCCAAATGATCTATCCACTTTTCGGAGCTTGATGAATGACATATTTTTGGCCATTCATTCATTGATATATATTGGTCTTCTTTGGCAATATTCTCGACCACATCCCGGACTGGATTTCACACCTGGGGCATCTTAGAACCGCTTTAGACATCTTGCAAAAACACTAACCGTTTACTAAGTCATCCAATTGCATTTTATCCAAACCTAGGTCCATTACCTAGGGCACATCATTTCAGGTAGTAAAGTGATGACTGGTCTGGACAAAATAGGAGTATGGCCAATTGGGCTTGGCCATGACAGCTAAGGCCCTAAGAGGTTTACTTGGGTTAACTGGATACTATCACTGGTTCATCAAGGGGTATGAAAGTCCAGCAGCTCTGCTAACTCAATTGGTTAAGGATTCCTTCAAATGGGAGAGATTATCCTTGTTGGATTTCTCCAAGGAGTTTGTAGTAGAATGTGATGCCTTGAGGTAGGGCATTCAGGCATTGGAGTGGTTATCATGCTCTAGGGGGCCAACCAATAGCATACTTCAACAAGGCCCTCTCAGCTTAGGCCCAACTGAAGTTGACATTTGAGAAGAACTAGATGGAAGTGGTACTATTCATCCAAAAGTGGTAGGCCTACTGGTTGGGCCACTGGTTTACAATATGCATGGATCAAAGGAGTCTGAAGCATTTATTGGACTAATGGATCTTTGGTCTAGAGTAACAAAGTGGGCTTCCAAATTGTTAGGTTACAGTTTTTCTATCAAATATAAGCTAAGCCAATCAAATGCTGTAGCTGATGCTCTTTCACATGCTGAAGAGTTGGCCCATTTACATGTCTCAAAGCCCCAAAAGAATAGGCCCTCCATGGCTCAGAGCTAGGCCAGATATGACTTTAGTGGCAATAAAACCCCACATCTGTACTTGGCTATCTAGTAGTGGAACCTATTCTACAAAGGTTGACTAGTCATGGTATCTAAGTCAACCTTCCACAAATAACTACTCAAACTACTCTATGAATCAGTAATTGGAGGGCATTTGGGGGGGTACTTTGAACTTTCTGACAATTGGCTTCACACTACTACTGGAGAATGATTAAAAAAAGGGTTGAGTTGGTGGCAGCATGCACCCTGTGCCCACAGTAAAAGTACACAGTGCAAGCTCTGTGCAGGATTATTGCAGTCACTTTGATGCAGGAGAGGAATAGTCAAAATTGGAATTTTGTGAAGTTTTATGTATTTCTGTATTTTTGGACAATAGGGATATTTTTGCCATTTTACAAATTTTCTGTGTGTGTGTGTGGGGGGGGGTCCAATGATAGGGTCTAACTTGTCTATTTGTAGTTTGTTTATGTTAAAATTTCAGAGTCATTGCATAAGTAGGATTAGAGTTGTTGAGAATTCTTTGAATTGAAAGAAGATAATGGTGGTTTAGTTTGAGTCCTAGGACTATTGAGTCTAACAGTTTGACTCCTAGTATTATTATGAGTTTAGAGTCTATAAATATGTATGGACTTTTTACATAAAGAGCAATGAAACTTATTGATTTTTTTTTCAAGTTATGCTAATCATGGTGAGTGATTCCCATACCCTAGAGTGATTCTAGGCACCCTTGAGTGATTCCGGGTATTTTCTCTCTTCTTTCTCTCCCTATTCTCTTTCTTCTTCTTCTTCTTCTTCAAGAAGCCATTACAGCCATCAACAGCCATAAATTTCTGATCAAAGAAGACCATTCAACATTCTCTTAAGGACTAGAATTGAGCTGGACCTACATCACACTTCCAATTCCCAAGTATGTTTTGGGATGGAATCTCAATGGACTTCGTTATTGGCTTTCCAAATCTTTGGGGAATTCTGTACTTTTGGTGGTGGTGGACTGAATGATCTAGTTTGCTCGCTTCATTGTCCTTATTCATCCTTGCATTGCAGCTTAGGTGGCCCATGTCTTTGCTCAAGAGATAACCAAGCTCCATACCCATTACTTTTTTGAGCTGGTTCTGAGTTAAGGGTTTTTTTTTTTTTTTTGAGTCAAAGGGACCCAATTATGTCAATATTTGCAATTTGACGAACAAACAGAAGTGTTGAACATGTGAACTGTTGTTTGGAAACTTATTTGAGATGCTTTGCAGGATAGCAACCCAACTAGTGGATCAAATGGTTGTCATGGATCGAGTATTGTTGTGACGCCACATACCATGTGTCTACGGACATAACACCCTTCAAAATCCTGTATTGGTGGGATCTGTCCCCCATTTTGCACTAGGAAAAGGGGTCATCAGCAGTAGCAAAAGTTAACAAGCAGCTCAGTAGCTCACCAACAAAGATAAAGTTTGTTTTCTTCTAGGAAGAAGAGAAGAAAGGAAGAAGAGAGGAGGAGAAGAGAGAATGGCTGTTTGGGAGCCAAAACTTCTAGCTGGCGGCACTCAGCTTTCTATATATTAATGAGAAAAATAAAAGAGGAAAAATTACATGCTTGCCCTTGGTAGCACACCCTAATAAAAACAATAACAAAAAACGGTAAACAAGCTGACAACACCCTAAGACTAACAACATAAAAAACTGACAATAGAAACAACTAACAAATCATTCTAACAATACTCCCCCTCAAGTTAGGCTGAATATATCTATCATGCCCAACTTGTCACATAGCTCATTATGTCGCAAGTATTGCAGTCCCTTTTTGAGAACATCGGCCAACTGCTCCTTGGAACACCAACTGGATAAGCTATGTCCGGGTGTGTCATGGACAAGTAAAGCAATCTTCCCATTAGTCTTTGAAATTGTTTTACATCTTTTAGAGGCTCACCATCACGATCACCCAATTTATGATTAACATCCATAGGGGTGTCTGTTGGTTTTGCACCTAGCTTGCCTATGTCTTGTAGCAGAACTAGGATGTACTTCCTCTGAGAGATGAAGATACCCCTTTTTGAGCGGGCAACCTCAATTCCAAGAAAGTACTTTAGGGGACCCAGATCCTTCACCTCAAATTGGGAAGCCAAGAACTCCTTCAACCTTTGTGTTTCAGAGCTCCAGTTCCTTGTAATGATGATATCATCCACATACACTATCAACACTGCAACTTGTTCCTGACACCTCTTAACAAAGAGAGTGTGATTAGACTGACATTGTTTGAATCCTACCTGTTGAATTTCCATATGAAATCTACTGAACCATGCTCTAGGAGATTGTTTTAAGCCATAGAGAGACTTTCTCAACTTGAACACCTTATTCTCACTTCCTTTGGCGCAGAAGCCTGGTGGCTGAACCATACAAAACCTCCTCCTCCAAATCACCATTTAAGAAAGCATTTTTTACATCAAGTTGATGCAATTCCCAATCAAGATTTGCAACCAATGATAACAAACCCGAATTGAATTCATCTTCGCTACAGGGGAAAATGTCTCATCATAATCAATACCATAAACTTGAGTATACCCTTTTGCTGCCAGCCTTGCTTTGTATCTTTCTACCGTTCCATCAGCCTTGTGTTTCACTGTAAACACCCACTTACACCCCACATGTTCTTTCTCTTTTGGAAGATCCACTAACTTCCAAGTGTGATTCTTTGGAAGATCCACTATCGTGTAGATAAGAATGCCTGGTGAGTGGGGGAAATATGGTCATAAAATACATAGTGGGTAATAGGGTGTTTGGTACTACACGATCCGACTCCCTCTCTATGAGCAATCGGGATGTCAAGATCATTCACAACCGAAATGGGAATAGGGGAATCAACAGGGACAAGTGTGCTTGGCTCATTTGGACTTACCTCTTGAGAGTTTGATGGCGTTGGTTGCTCAGCATCCGGTAGCTCTACATCTTTAGAACACTATTGGTCTCTACGGTGTGTACGTAGGAAGACACAAAATGGAGTTGGATCCGGAATAGAGGGAAGAAAAACTTGGGCGAACCAGCTTTTCCTCCTTTGTACTATTCTCCCCCTAAGGAGAAGTTGGGTAGAACGGTTTAGACTCGAAGAAGGAAACATCCATGGAGACAACAAAGTACTTATGACCAACAAGATCAAAACACCGGTACCCCTTTTGAGAGGAGGGATACCCAAAGAAGATACATGGAATAGACTGAGGGTCCAACTTACCCCGAGGAGATAAATCATGAACAAAGGCATGGCAACCAAATACCCTCATAGGGATGGAAAACAAAGGGGATTGAGGAAACAACAACTGATGGGGAGACATGTAGTTCAATACTCTAGAGGGCATGCGATTGATGACATATGCAACAACAAGTATAACATCTACCCAGAAACGTTTTGACTCATTCATATGTAACATCATCCCTTGTGCTACTTCAAGACGATGTCTTTTCTTTTTTTCAGCAACACCATTTTTGTTGTGGTGTTCTTGCACATGAACTCCTGTGAAGGGATCCATGGGATGCAAAAAATTCATGAAGCTCACAATGGAAATATTCTTTCGCGTATCTAATTGAAAGATCTGAATCTCAACATGAAATTGTATGAACACCATCCTTTGGAAGTCCCTTATAATCTTTGGGACTTTGTCTCTAGTACGCATAGGAAATATCCATGTATAACGGGAAAATTCATCAATCAATGTCATAAAGTATTTATATCCATCCTCTGAAGTTATAGTAGTAGGCCCCCAGACATCAGAATGCACAATATGGAAAGGGAAATTTGCTCTTTTATTACTTGAATGAAAAGTTGTTCTACATTGTTTGCTTAATTGACATGTTTGACCCTAAAAATCTGACACCGAACATGACTGAAATAAAAATGGAAATAAACACTTTAATATTTCAAAGGACACATGACCTAGACGATTATGCCACAAAAAAACTTGACTCTTATTGGACTAACCCAACTGACTGTGTGACTCTGAAGATGACCCAATTGAAGATGATACCGAGAAACCAGACTTGTTGTCGAGAGTATAGAGACCATCTACTAAGCTTCTTCTACCAATCTTTCTCCAATAAGTTAGATCCTAAAAATACATGAACCGGGAAAAATGGTTACACTACAATTTGAAGAATTTGTGATACTACTAATTGAAAGCAAATTGATAAGAAGTTTAGGTACATGTAACACATTATTAAGGTTTAGGCCATAGGGAAGAGATATTGATCCCTGGCTTGCAATGGATGAGAATGATCCATCTACAAGCCTCACCTTATCTCTCCCAAAGAACTAGCTATAAGACTGGAAAAGATTTGGCTTACCAATCATGTGGTTCGAGGTCCTCAAATCAATAATCCAAGGGGAATCAACGACAGTGGAAATATGGAAGGCATAGGCCGCATTACCTGATGTAGATGCAAATGAAGTAGGAGTACCAGTAACCAAGTTGTCCATCTGACACAGAGCCCTACCATACAGTTCCAAATAATTTTGAAATGAGTTCATAATATCCTCCTTAGGGTCAGAACTCATGGACTGTTCCTGTTTTGCATCAAGGTTACCAGTAGACTAAGAATTTTGAGCTGCCACATTTGCTGCATTGTACTTCTTTTGATCCTGCACCCTACCTTGCTCTTCCTTTTTCACAATCCACTTCGGTTTCCCAAAGAGCACCCAGCATGTGTCACGAGTATGTCTTGAATGCCGGCAGTGAGTACACCACAACTTGTCCTTGTCATCAGTTTTCTTGGGATCACTTTTCTTTCCTACATTAGTACCACCTGTTGCAGCTAATGCAATCTGCTGCTCCCCTTCATTTGCAACTATTAGACTCCGTCTACTTTCCTCAGATTGGACCAAGGCATACACCTCTTGGACTGAAGGCAATTCATGACTTCCCAAAATCTGAACTCTTAGAGGCTCATAGTAAGATTCAATCCCAACAAGAAAGCAAAGACCTATTGTTGAGATACCAACATCTTATAAGCTTTGGCATCATCATCATTCTTCCATTCTATAGTCTGATAGTGATCCAACTCCTTCCAAATAGAGGTAAGAGATGAATAATATGTTGACAAACTGCGGTCACCTTGTTTACAGGTTGAGGATTCAGCCTGTAACTGATAAATCTTAGCATAGTGTCTTTGCTCAGAGTAGGTAGTTTTATTTTGTTCCCATATCTCATTTGCAGTCTCTGCCCATATAAAATTCTTCTTTACACTTGGTTCCATAGCTGCAAGTAGCCAAGACATCACCATACTGTTCTCCTGATCCCACCTATCATGTCCAGCTGTCCCCCCTTTATGTTCTTTTACTCTCCCATTTACGTATCCAGCTTTTCCCCTAGCTGTAACTTATAGTTTTACACCTTTAGCTCACTCTAGATAGTTCAAACCATTCAAAGGGGTGATTGGCATTGGAAAAAACATATTCTCAGCATTCATACCAACTATACCACGTGTTGATGTAATCCTAGACGAAGCTGAATCATCAGTTGCCATGTTAGACAGGTTCTACAGTTCAAAAAGAACCACTGATGTACACAGAAATAAGTCTCCGCCCTATTTCTACTACCCAACACGCACGTAAGGCACAAAACACACACCAATCTGCCTCCTAGAATGGGACACCACTGCTGAAAGACCACTACCAGTAACTAACAGACCCAAAAAATCAGTCTTCAATGACCATTGGCCACACAAGCCACACACAAAGAGGACAGCACATACCTGTCACGAGGGAGCACACAACCCCCTATACAGCACCTGTATGAAGGTGAACATAACAAGAACACAGCCTTCACAGCATCGGCTGTCACCAACTAGGGTTTCCTTGGTGTTACGACCAAGGAAGAACCCAGAGAAATCACAATCTGAGAATTCTGACCAGTCTGATAGGGATCTTGCACCACAGTTCGAAATAAAAAAAAACTGACAAGAAGAGATGTAATTTCTGACTTCTGAGAGAAAACAGTACTTCTATTGCCCAGAAGTACACTCTGATACCATGTTACGACCAAGGAAGAACCCAGAGAAATCACAATCTGAGAATTCTGACCAGTCCGATAGGGATCTTGCACCGCACAGTTCAAGAAATAAAAAAACTGACGAGAAGAGATGTAATTTCTGACTTCTGAGAGAAAAGAGTACCCCTATTGCCCAGAAGTAGACTGATACCATGCTTTCTTCTAGGAAGAAGAGAAGAAAGGAAGAATAAGAGAGAAGAAGGGAGAGAAGAGGAAGAGCAGAAAAGGAGAAGAGAGAATGGCTGTTTGGGAGCCAAAACTTCTAGCTTGCGGCACCCAGCTTTCTATTTTTATATTAATGAGATAAAAATAAAAGAGGGAAAATTACATGCTTGCTCCCGGTGGCACACCCTAATAAAAAACAGTAAACAAGCTGACAGCACCCTAAGACTAATAGCATAAAAGACTATAACAGCAGAAACAACTAACAAATCATTCCAACAACAAAGTTCTGAAGTCTCTCAAGGCCCACTTATTGAAGGCCCAACAATAGATGCATGCCTATTATGATAAAAAGCATCGTGAGTCAAAGTACAAGATCGGGGACCTAGTCTACTTAATGCTACAGCCTTACTACCAATCTTCCTTGGCCTAGTGAGCGTGGCAGAAGCTCTCTCCTGAGTACTTTGGCCCATTCAAATTGGAGGAGAGAGTGGGCTTGGGGGCTTAAAGTTAGCCCAACGCCCAACTACAATTGCACCCTATCTTCCATGTGTCATAACTGAAGCCTTGCCTTGTCTCTTCTACTTTAGTAAGCCCAGTCCTTCCACAATTTTTAACAGATGGAGAATTGATTGTGGACCCTCACAAAATACTAGAACTATGGTGGCTAAAAGTGGGCTGGAAGGTTATCAAGCAAGCCTTGGTCTCATGGACAAACTTACCTCCTGAAGATGCTACATAGGAGAACTATTTTAATCTACAAAAGCAATTTCCCCATGTCAACCTTGAGTCGTAGGTGGGGGGGGGGTGTTTATTGGGACCCAAGTCTACTTACAGCCCAAGACCCGAATGACTGTAGCCTAGGTCCAAGAATGAGGGGCTAGGATGACACAACATGCCTCCAGGAGTACCACACATTTAATGCCTCCCATCAAGTTTCTTTGTGCTAGGATGCCACGTTACTCAAGTCAGTTATTCCAATGATTAAGTATGATCTACTATTGTAAGCCATGGTGAAATGGTGGGAATTGAATTGGAACTTTGAATTTTCCCTCTCCCACCCTCCTCCCTCCCTCGGTCCCTCCCTCCCCCACTCTCCCTCTCTCTCTCTCTCTCTCTCTCTCTCAGCTGAACTCTCTTGGAGTGGCTTGAGAACTAGAAAAGACCTATTGGTATTTGTCACCTTAAGAAAGCCTTTTGTAATTGTCTTTGTTCATTTCCCTACCAATAAATTGGAGTTTTTAAGATTGAGTAAAAACACAAACAATTTTCACAAAGTTAACTTAATCAATGTAATGGTGACCTTTCTTTCGTGCTATAAATTTCTTATAGACTATGTCTACAATCATCATCAACATCATCTAAGAGAATATGGGGCAGCTACATGAATCCTATTTTGCCATCCCATTCTGTTCAGTGTCACATTATTTCCATCCATGTCCGTTTTTAGTCTGCCCCACTCTTCTAGTCTTTTCAACTTGTAACATAGAATTACCAAAAACCACATGATCGGAGAGGATTACTTCTAAGTAGGGGACCCAATGATTCATCAACCATTGAGAGGTACTGAAACCTAAACTTCCTAGGAAGTCTTGTTATTTGCACTCTTCCAAATTCACCCCTTCAATTCTACTTTTATCAAGGTTTATTTTAAGATGAGCTTTTATAGTAGCTTGAGGGAGGATTACTTCTAAGCATGGACTCGATGATTTATCATCCATTGAGAGGTATTATGACTTAAACTTTCTGCAAAGTCTTGTGATCTGCCACCTTTCAAAATTCACTCTTGCAGTGCTAAGTTTATCTAGGTTTATTTTCAGATGAGCTTCCAGAGCATCTTGAAGAAACAAGTTTTTAACCCTTTCTATCCCTTGATCCTCATAAGAGATGATAATTTGTTGTTAGCAAATTTTAGTGAGTGATCACTACTCTTTCTTCTTGATTCAAATGTATCTCGGTCAGTGATTTAAAAGGTGCGCCTAGGCGCACAGTTGAGGCACATTTTAGTCATGTGCCTTGCCCATGTCCTAGGCACACCCCTTTCAAATGGCGCACGCCTGGTGTGCCTAGGTATGCACCTTGCGCCTTAGCCCAGGCATGCGCCTTTTTAAAATTCTGCACTTTTTGCTTTTTTTTTTTAAGCCTAAAGGCTGGGTTGCCCCGAACCCCCGACCACGCCCCTCCGAGAACCTTCTATTTGCTAATGTTGTTCCTTCATTCATTCCAATAAAATATCTTCTTAAAAGGCAATTAAAGTTATAAAATCATTATTTTTTATGTGAGAAATAAGAATTTAAGACCCTAGCATGGATTTTTTCGGGCTCGCCTCGAGGGGACTCGTAGAATCAAGAATGCAATATGTTTTACATCACATTAGCTACTTGATTTAATGCAATTGAGGAAAAAAAGAGATTGTGGGTTTTACATGCTTGAAAATACTTTATATGTTACTGGTGAAAAAAATGCTTTATATGTTTGCTTTTATTTTTAAATTTTCATTTGAATACGCTTTAGATCTTATGTTTATGTATTTTAATTTTAGATAATAGGTTTTTAAAACATTTATTTTTAAAATTTAAGTTTATATTTTTTATTAATATTATCTTTAATATTTTGTTTTGATTTTTAAATTTTTTTTGGCATTTTTTGTATTTTCTGACATTGTTTTTGAATTTTTAGCATTTTTTTTTGTATTTTTGCGCCTTGCTTCAGAAAGGCGTGCATCTCACCTTGCGGAGACCAGATCTGCTCCTCACACATGGTGCCTCACCCCGACCTCACAGGCACATCCCACTGTGCATTGAGAACATCTCCTGTACTTATGTGTTATTATTTATGGGAGATGTTGCCAATGCACGGTGGGATGTGCCTGTGAGGCGCCTTGTGTGAGGAGCAGATCCCACCACTTGGCCCATTGTGCTTTTAAAACACTGATCTCGGTAGTCGGTAGTTCAACATTATCTACTCGGGAAACAATACAGCGAAGTTGAAATAAGGCAGATGATGATTATTGGTCTTCATCATCATTGTTTTGACTTTTGAACATTTAATTTATAAAGACGTGCTTACCAATTCCCTTGATTATGCCTTAAAAATATTTGTTGGCATTGGGGCTGACAAATTACAGGTGGATACTGAGATCAGCCAACTACATAATTGATTAACTAGCAAAACAAGGGTGACGAGCAGAATTCAAATGTTTTGGGTCTTAATCCCCTAAGGAACTTGCAAAAAGCTGAAAGTGGTGCCTAGCCAAAGCTAGCTAACTTTGAGGGGCCCTGAATACTAATTCTGTACATCATTATTTAACATGTTTTGGGAGAAGTTTGTAACTGTTTTTTTTTTTTTTTTGATAATTAAAAAGGATCAATTTCATTAATAAAAACTAGTTCAGTTGCAAGTTTCCTTTGGGGAGGCACGAGCTGCGTCCTCTCCTACCAGTAGGAATAAAGACAAAAGATAGAAAACAGATTCAGTCTACAATTGAGCCCAATACAAACTTTCCCTATTTACCCCTTTCTTTGCAAGACCATCAGCCATAGAGTTTGCTGACCTCYCCACCCATTGTATTCTTACAGTCAAGCTTCTTATTAGGCAGTTGAACTTTTTAATTTCATTCTTAAAACACCACACAGCAGATTCCGGATTTTGTAGCCAGCCCACTACTACCTTGGAGTCCCCTTCTATTATCATCTGTTCCACACCTATCTGCACTGCTAATTGTACTCCCTGGATAGCGGCAGCAAGTTCCGCTCTAGTAGAGTTTCCAACTCCTATGGGTCCTGAGAAAATAAGGACCACATTCCCACTCTCATTCCTCAGTACCCCTCCCACCCCTGACGGACCAGGATCTGTGCCCATCGAAATTCAGCTTCAAGAATCTTTCAGGAGGGGGTTCCCAAGCCATGCTCACTTTAGTTTTTTTGGATGAGCAATTAGCCACTGCTAACCAATTCCTCCACACATCATTGAATGAGAATTGATGGAATAAATCCAGTGATTTTAGCCATAAGATCACCCTATATAGAATGCATTCCATCTCTTCTGGGCTTCTCTCCTTCTCTTGGAGAATTCTGGCATTCCTTTCTTCCTACACAGACCACATCAGCACTGCTCTTGCACACCTCCACATAATTCTTCCTCTTCTGTACCGCCAAGGGAAGAAAGCAGGATCAAAGAAAAAACTCATCTGCTGGCCTAACCAACCTGCACCCAAACAATGAGAAGAGCCACTCCCATAACTCTGCAGTAAATGAACAAGATATTAGTATATGGTTACAGTCCTCACCATGTGACCTGCAAAGAATACACCAGGAAGGTGAGAGGCAGAGAAAAGGTCTTCTCTTTTGTAGAATGTCAAAGGTGTTTATTTTCCTATAATACACTTCCCAGCAAAAAGCCATAATCTTAGGGGGAACAGGCCTGCACCAAATTTCCTTAAAAGGGAAAGGCTGGTTGGGGTTAGACTGAGTAATGGATTTAAAAAAAGAAGCGCTTGAAAAGGATCCACTCCGCTGGGGTGTCCAAATCCGAGTGTCATGTTCAGAAGGGTCCAAACATACTGTATCAAGTAGACTTGTGAGATTTGTGAGAGACGATTTCCTCTTCCCTTAAACCTCTACGAAACCCAAAGTCCCAGTTTGGAGTTAATGGGTTATTCATAATGAAAAAAAGACTTTGACACAACATGCTTTTTGTACCTAGAAACAGAGAACAAAGAAGGGAAAAGGTCCTTCAATGGAACCCCTCCCACCCAAGTATCCTCCCAAAATAGGACTGAGTTACCATTGCAAACACCATACCTGATAAAACTGAGGAAATGAGAAGAGTGCCATGAATAGCTTTCCAAAGTGTTGCCAAGGTTGCCCGCCATGATACTCTATCATCCCATCCGTTTTCTGAGCGGCCATGAATACTACCTACCACCTCAAGTGATCCTTTTTACTGAGATAAAAGAATATATGTGTATTTATGTGAGTTGATTATTTCCTCTCTTCATTTATTGCTATTTCTTATTTAAACTTCTTAATCTTATTGTTAATACTTCATTCTTAAAAAAAGAAAACAGTTTCTTAGTTTTTAGTTTCTTTTCTCTCACTTTAATCCCATCATTACTAACTTGCGAATTGGGTAATAGAACTCTCCTATGCGCTCTCTGTATAATTTAAATTCCTTCTCAAATACAACATTTTGTAAGAAAAAATGTCATTCAACAATATATGTCTGATCTTGTAGTATTTTGAAAGTTATGTACTTTGTGAAAATTTTTGAATACAGATCTGGGTCCTATTGTTCATACCACCTTCAAAAGTTATAAAATTGGACAAGAAATTCCTACTCGTAGCATTCTCTGTAAGGGTGAGAAACAAGAAATTTATTAGGAACATTGATCATTTGAAAATCAAAAATTGACAGACACAAAACCAACTGGTATTTGGAAAATGGCTTTTGCAAAGTAAGGATTGACGGGAGAGGGTGAGAGGGTGAGAGGGTGAAGCAAAGAGAAGGTTTCTGAGAGGGTGAGAGGGTGAGAGGGAGAGGAACTGTGTTTTCATCTGGTGCCATTGTCTGAGTTGGTGAGAGGGTGAGAGGGGGAGAGGGGGAGG
>NW_010729084.1:8910141-8927379 GCF_000365185.1 Nelumbo nucifera
GAAAGGGATTCCTTGTTTTGGGCTAAGTTGTAATGTTAGTGTCCTTGTATCTTTATATTTTCTTCTTTCCTTTCTTGAAGTTCTTTGTGACTCTTGGAAGATAAGTGTGTTTGTCTTCCACTTGTAAATTTTCTACTGATGAATTAATGAAAGTGTTATTGATCAAAAAAAAAAAAAGTTATAAAATTGGACAAGTGCAGGTGGTTTCAAAAAATGATGTGTATTACTGCTTGATGTGTGGGCAGTGTTTCATTTGAGTGACATGTTTTGTGGTTGACCGTACAGACGCTTTCATGCATGATGTATAAGTGACTACCTCAAACCCAAATAATCCTTGCATCACCATCATTGAGAAAATTGAAGAAAACCTTGAAATTTCCTTCTACAGTGCTGTATGCTATTTTCTGTCCTGTTCAAGTTATTAATGGAATCTCTATATTAAAATGTAACATTTCTTTCCATTTGGATGTGATTGTATTCCTAAGTTTGTGTATTCCATATTTTTGCGAATTTCCTGAACCTGAGTCTCTAGAACATGCATATATGGTGATTAAAATTGTTTTGTGTTCATATAATAAATTCTATGTCATGCTCCAAATCTCAATCAAACAATTTTGTCTTGGCACCTTATCTAACTTCAGTTTGGCGTGCGCTTTTTTCTTTGATGTATTCTTGGGAGCTGCATAACTGATTTTTTATGTTTTCCATGATTTCAGATGAAGTAAAACAAAAAGTGGAAGGAAAGTTTAATGAGCTTGGGGATATGTGTGAAAGGGGAGAGCTTGAACCTGAAGAAGCTTACCAGATGTTCAAGGAATTCGAGGATAAGATGGTTCTGGAATGTGCAAAGATGATGGAGGCAGAAGGACCCCCACAGTTTGATGATGCTGTGCCAGACAAGAAAAAGGACCTTGATGACCCACCTGGTGAGGGGCCAGTTCTGAGGTGGCAAACAAGGGTTGTCTTTGCTCCTGGTGGTGATGCATGGCACCCCAAAAACAGAAAAGTGAAACTTTCTGTCACTGTAAAAGAGCTTGGGCTTTCAAAGCATGCATTTCGGCGGTTAAGAGAATTAGTTGGAAAACGTTACCATCCTGGGAAAGATGAACTTACAATTACCAGTGAGAGGTAAGTTATGTGCACTGTTTATTTTTCTTGCAAAAATGATTTAGGACCAGAAAATGTTATTAACCAGAGTTGCATGGACTGACCGAAACAGATGAAGTGCCAGTGTGCTGGAGTCTGACACTTCATGGACTCTTGAGGAACACTTATACGTGGCATTTTTCTTTATCTCATTGCTAAATGAACATCTAATGCACATATTGAATGCCATTTTCTCCTACAAAGTGATAATAAGTAACAAAGCTAATCTTCGAAATGTGCTTTATAGGTTTTTAGTGTTAAAATTCAACAAAATATGGAGCATTTTAATAATTAATAATTTGTATGTGTTTATGTGTCATATAAATAAAAGATGACATCATTCAAGGATCTAAAGCCTTGAAGTAATCACAACAATCAACTGGTTTGGGTTTGGCTTGTGGTACTATGATAGGGATCTCTAGTGTTGTATTTGGATTTTTTTGGTGATGTGAGGAATTCAGGTAAGCTTTTGCCATGTTTGTGAGTTTATGTTAATCTAGTTTGGTTTTTGTTGGGGTGTTACGTAGTAAGGGCCAATTCTTGTGATGTTGAGAGGTAGTTTATGGGAGTCGTTAATGGGGTTTATAGTTGGGTTGTATTCTCTCTTGGATGATTGTTTAACACCTTACTTTGTATTTCTTTTTTTTTTGCTTAAATAATTTTTTATTTACTTTTCAAAAAAATATCAGTTTGTCTCTGTGAGTCTTTGTTTTTTCGTCTTGCCAAGTCGGACTCTTGCACATGTATTTGGTCCTGATTCTCATGTCTGTGTCCATGCAATCCTGTTTAGGATAATTAAACTCAACCTATTTAGATGTTCATTGTGCCCTAATACCAATATATGGTAATAATGAATATGGAAATGAAACATGAAACATTTTTTTTTAAGAGGTAAAGCCTTATATTATTATCAACAGTATAAAGTCCTGTACAAAGAGAGGCTGTACAAATGGACCATAATTATGACCCCCCAAAGGCGTCCACCCTCAAAACAGAACCAGAACAAAAAGCATATCTAAAATCATTAGACATTGATAATCAGCTCCTCAGCTCTTCCACTATGAAATTAATTACCCGATTGTTCCTTTCCAACCAGATTGCCCACAAAACTGCAGAGTATAATAGAGTCCACACCTGCTTTCCTTCTTTTGACATGCTTGGGATATTGACCCAGATAACAGGGAAGAGACTGACTCCAGCCAGCACCAGCTCAGATTGACTGCTCTGAGAAAATGCTACCACACCACTGCCACAAAATTACAGTGAATGAACAGGTTATTTGAAGACTCAGAATACAAATTGTACAAAGAGAAAAACAAGTTTGTCAAGGTGAAACCTTTCCTCAACAACATTTCCTTGGTGAGGCACTTCTCCTTTGCAACCATCCATAAAAAGAATTTGACTTTTAGGGGAGCTAATACTTTCCAAGTGGCCTTGAAAGGGAAAGGCTGCTGATCGTCTCCAAGGAGCCCCAGATAGAAAGATTTGACTGAAAAGCTACAAGCTTTTGCCCATTTCCAGCATCTAGAATCCTCAGATTGCAGGTCTGGTGCTGATTCTCAAATTCTGAAGTAAACAAAGGAGTTCTACCACCTGATCCAACTCCCAGTCATTAAAATTCCTTCTGACGGTAGTTCCTAGTAGAGGTTTTGAGGAAGTGTGGGTTCGGGGAAAGATGGTGTGGTTGGATGTTTGGTTGTGTCAGTTCTTGTCACTACATCCTAGTAAATGGAGTGGTAAGGGATTTTTTTCCAACTAGTAGGGGTATTAGACAAGGGGATCCACTTTCACCTTTTCTCTTTACCTTGGTAGTTGATGTGTTCAGTCGAATTATCACTAGGGATGATAGGGAAGATGTGATAAAGGGATGGAGACTAGGCACAAACCAAATTCTAGTAACTCATTTGCAGTTTGCAGATGACTCGATGATCTTCTGTGGTGGTGGTTTTAGTGAGAAGGTGGGAAACTTGAAAGAAATGATTAAAGCCTTTGAAGGAGTGTCCGGTTTGAAAATCAATTTAGAAAAGAACTGCATTGCTGGAGTCAATCTAGACTTTGAGGAGGTTGAGGCTATTGCAGATTGTCTTCAGTGTTCAATTTCTACTTGGCCTTTGTCCTATTTAGGTCTGCCGTTAGGGGTAAACCCTAGGTAGAGTAGGTTCTGGACCACGGTTATAGAGAAGTTTGAAAAGAGATTAGCTGTGTGGAAGAAAAATTACATCTCTTTGGGTGGGAGGATCACTTTGATAAGAGCTACCCTTGTGAACTTACCTACTTACTACCTTTCTGTCTTTAGGATACCATCTAGGGAAGCGAAGAAACTGGAAAAATTAATGAGAGATTTTCTTTGAGAACTGGGAGAAGGGAAAAAAGACCACTTAATCAGTTGGTAGGTTGTGGGTAGAAGCAAAGAGGAATGAGGATTAGGGCTTGGGAATGTGCTTAAAAAGAATTCAGCATTGTTAAGGAAGTGGTTGTGGAGGTGGCCTATGGAGCGAGATAGGTTGTGGCATGAAGTGGTGAAGAGTCTTCATGGATGCTCAGAGAGTGGATGAGATGCTGGTGCTTCAAGGAGGGCTAACCTAGCAACACCTTGGAAAGCAATTCACAAAATTCTTTCGCAGTTCCTCAGTTGTATCAGGTATAATGCTTGTTCTGGTAACTCTATTCGGTTTTGGAAGGACATTTGGGCTGGAGATCTTCCCCTAAAAGGCCTCTTTCCATCCTTGTACTCTATTTCTTTGTATAAAAAAGAGGTGATTTCAAAAGTCCTTACTTCAATTTTAAATTTGTTGTCTTTGTCTTGGGACTTTGGTTTCTGTAAAGGGTTAAGGGAGGATGAAGTTGATTGTTTGTCTACTACTCTTGGTCTCCACGATAAGGTTTGGTTGGATCCTTTGAAGCCTAATAAAAGGATTTGGCCATTCACCCTAATGGGTCATTTTCTTGTGGTTCCTTTTTTAATTTCCTGTGCCAAACCTCCTCTCAGCAAAGTTTCTCTTCCAAAGAAGTCTGGTGTAGACTGGTTCCCCCCAAGGTTATGGCTTTGTGTTGGGAAGTGTGACATGGTAAAGTAAGCATGGCGGATAACTTACAAAAGAGAAGACCCTTCCTATGTATTTCTCCAAACTGGTGCACTCTTTGCAGATCTCACGGTGAGGACTGTTATCACTTATTTTTATCTTGTAGTGTCACCGTAGAGCTCTGGGTTTGGCTTCTATCATTGTTTGGGTGTAGATGGGATATGCCAATAGAAGTAAGTACAATCTTTAACCCTTTTATGTTCTATTGGCCCCATAAAAGAGGAAGGAAAATGTGGAGGTGTGCATGGGCAGCCTTTTTATGGACAATTTGGGAAGAAAGGAATGTTAGGATCTTCCAGGAAAAGGGGAGAAGCAGTCAAGCCTTGAAGGACTGCATTTTGTATAGGGCAATACATTGGTTAAAGACTTTGGATTTGTTTGATCATTTCTCCTTTACTGATTGTTGGAGGGATTGGTTATCAGTAGCAAGTTGTTCGTCCTCAAAGATAAAGGTAATGACAAGCTGGGTCCCCCCTCCTCACGGTTCTTTGAAGCTGAATTTTGATGGAAGTAGCCAGGGCAACCCGGGTCCCTCTGGTTTGGGAGGTGTACTGAGGAAAGAGGCTGGAGAGGCTGTCTTACTATACTCTGGCCCTTTATGTGTTGGGAACTCTTTTCGAGCAGAGCTGTTAGATGCAATACAAGGATAATTCTTGCAAAAGAAATGGGTGTTGGGAACTCTACTGGTTAAATAATCCAGAGGATGTTATGTGGGACTACAAGAATGAGATAAAGAAATTCAAATGGCTGACAAGGAATATGTCTGTAACAGTACAGTGGGTTGGGAGATCAGCTAATGCATTTGCTGATGTCTTGGCAAAACAAGGTACAAATAGGGAAACATTGTTCTGGGCGCAACTGTAAAATTTGTGTCTTTTAAACAGTCATGCACTTTTTGATGTAGTTTTTGTGTTTTCTGTATGGAGAGGCAGCACCTCGTGCCTCTCTAAGGGGATTTTCATGTAACTGATCTTTGAATTAATGGAATATAACTCTTCTAAAAAAAATTCCTTCCGAAAATAGGGAACCAGACTAAGCTATTTCCCTCTTGTGCAAGTCAATCGGCAACAGAAATCTGAATATCTTCAGCCACAACAAACAAAGAATGAATCCTCTCTTTTAAAGCAGTATCACGACACCAAGGGTCCAACCAGAACTTCAATCTTCTTCCATTTTCAACTTTATAAGAAATGCCCTTGATGAAGTGAGGGTAAGTTCTGTAGATGCCTTTCCAGATGCTACACCCATAAGGCAGAGGTGAACCATCTGCGTCCCACCCACTATCATTGAAGCCATATTTTTCAGAAATTAAAACTCTCCATAATTCCTGAGGTTCATTAGAGAATCTCAGAAACAACTCCCCAAAAGTGCTAAATTAAACAGTTTCACTTTTCTAATCCCCCAGTCCTTGAGAGATAGGTTTACAGATCTCATCCCAGTTAACCAAGTGATATTTAGAAGAATCCTTCCACTCTAGCCACAGAAAATCCCTCGTCTGTTTTTTCTTTTTTCGTATTTCAAAGCCACTTCAGAGGGCATTAAAAAGAGAGACATGAAATAAGCAGGAAGGTTGGCCAGGACACTTTTTACTAAAACTAGCTTACCCCATTTGGACAGATATCTGGCTTTCCAAGAAGCTAATTTCTTGTCAACTTTCTCCAAAGTAGGATTCCAAATACTGGTTGAATTGCACTTTGCCCCAAAGCGAAGACCCAGATACTTGGAAGGAAAACTGCCTGTTTTGCACCCCCAAAATTTCAGCCAAGTCTTGCAAATTCAGAACATCCCCAACTCTTATCATCTCACTTTTAGAAGACTTTCAAACCTAAAACCACTTCAAACCAGCAAAACAAGAACCGGAGATTAAGAACTTGGTCCGGTGAAGCCTCACAAAAAAAAAGAGCGTCATCAGAAAGCTGCAAATGACCTTTGAACCGCCAGGACAAACCTCAAAGCCTTTAACAAGACCTAGCTCTGAGGCTTCTCGGTCATTTTACTCAAGCCCTCCATTACTATCAAAAACAGTAAGGGTGACAGTGTCACCTTGTCTAAGCCAAACTTTTGAACTTGCCTTTGGCTGCTCCAGTAACAAGGATTGACAGTGTAATCCGGTTCCTCCACTTCTGGCCAAAGTGTAATTTGTTCAACGTGTAATCTAGAAAGGCCCAGTTTATGTGATCATAAGCCATCACTAGATCGACTTTACACACCAAACAATTCCTGCCACTCCTAGACCTTGAATCAATAAGCTTATTGGCTATAAGATCACTGGATGTGCTTGTTGCAAACAAAAGCACCTTGAAAGATGGAAATGACAGAACTCATAACCCTCCTAGCCAGCACTTCAGCCAGATTCTTGTACACATTTCCAATCAAACTGATGGGCCTGATATCTTTCAGCTCTGCAGCTCCATTCTTGGGAACCAAGGAGAAAAAAGTTGCATTGAGGCTTCTCTCAAGAGCAGCTGAACTCTCGAAAACTTTCACTAAATCTTGTTTAATGATTTCCTATATATTTTGTAGAACAAGATGGTGAAACTGTCAGATCCAGGGCCTTTCTCCCCTTCCAACTCATCCACAGCTTTCTTGACATCATCCTTTGTAAAGGGTTTTTCAAGCTCCTCAACTTCTTGCCCTGAAAGACAAATTAAATGCAATCCTTCTAACTTCGGCCTAAATTTACAAGGCTCCTTGTATAAGTTATTGTAGAAGCTAACAATAGCCTTTTCAACTCCTCCTTTTTCGATCACCTGACCATCAAGAAACAGCCTCTTGATAGAATTGGCTCTTCTCTATGCATTGGCAGTTTTGTGAAAAGAAAGCTGTATCGGTGTCACCTGCTTTCAACCACTTGGTTAACCTCCTGAAAAGCCAAAACATCATAATCCCTCTTAGCAAACAACCTCTTTTGCCTTAGGTCCTCCCCCAGAGGTCCCACTTCCTCTTCTAAATCCAAATCAACAATAGTCTTTAGGCATTCAGCTTTTTCGATCTCATTGGCTCTTGATCTCTCCTTATGTCCAAACTTGATCTTTCCTTTAAGCCATTGACAGTCTGTTTGGTTGATGCAACGCGGATGAGAAATATGGAATATTCGGGTTAGATTCTTTGGAACCCATGTTTGTTTGATGGAATGGTGCGAGAAATAGTGTGGCGCTGTTTCCCAAAACTTGGAACGTGGGGTCGCACTGAAACAATGCGACCCGAGTGAGAAAGGAAACCACACACGCAGCAGCCTCCTCCAGACCTTCCTTTCTACGTACTTCCTCTTGTATTTCTTTGACATTCTTCGCATGCAACAAGCCTTTTCTGCTCACAACAGTCCATGCCAGCGCAAAACCCTCTGTCAAACAATAGCTGAGCCTTGTGAGGGTTTTGGTAAAAGAGTATTCATGTCGCAGCAAGCTTTTTCTCTTTCAGCTTGCTTGTCCAGTCATGCTCGTTCATGGGATTTGTTATCTTCTTCGCATTCATGCTCACAGTTTCCGGTTCAAGTAGCAGTGGCAAGCGAAGAAAAAGATGAAGAGGAAAAAAAAAGAAAGAGGGAGAGGAGGAAAAAGGAGAGAGAGAGATGAGGGGGAGATTGGAACTCACCTCGTCCACGCCACTGGTTTGAGTTTGAAGGAAGACGATGAACAGTAATTTTCCCTTCTCAGCAATCAAACACCAGAATGCCAAAATGAGAATAAATTTTCCCTTCTCATCCCATCCCTTAGCAACCAAACGGATTGTGAAGCTTCTTGCTCAGGACATGACTTGTGGTGCCATCAAAAGAAGCTTCAGACCACCACTTCTTTATGTTGGAGTCAAACTCCACCCTCAACCAACAATGTTACAATCTGAAAGGTTGTGCCTGTCTTCTGCAGGGACACATGATCTGACACAGGTCTTGGAAGGGCTTCTTGAATAGAATTGGGAAAAAAAAGTTTTCCCATTCAGAGGAAATAACAAATATGTCCAGCCTTACCAGAGAAGGCTGCTCTTGATTGTTGGTCCAAGTGTAAGAAACATGAAACATATTATGGAACCCTTTCCGCTTAAAGCTAAGAAAAATGGCATTGTGGAATTTTTTTTGCACCACTTATGTCATTGCTATTTGTGCCCAACTACAATCTAGTTCTGTCAGAGGGTTTCTCTTCAAGCATGACTAGTTTGCAATTCTCTTTTTCCTTCTTTCTCAAATTGATATTGAGGTCCTTTTTTTTTTTTTACCTTAATGGTGGAAAACAGAAATAGGAGCAAGAAACAAGAATGAAAAGTGGAATTCTTGTATGAAACGTTGGAATTGATGTTATTGTATCAATTTTGAGGAAAATGTATATTTGTTGCCATTTTTCCTTTCCTACTGTGCTTTGTGTGGATAGTTTACATACTCCATGCAACAGGGACAAGATAGTTTACCATTACCATTTTCATTTATAATTGTTTTCAGGTTTGAGCATCGTGAGGAAAATAGGAAGGATTGTTTGAGAACACTACTTGCCTTGATTGAGGAGGCAGCGAAAGCAGATAAGCTGGTGGAGGAGACTCGAGCCTTGTATGTCAAGGAGAGACTCAGAGCCAATCCAGAATTCATGGAGAGGTTACGGGCCAAAACCATGGAAATGAGGGCATCTCAATCTGCACTTCCTTCATGATTGTTAAATTAATTGGCAGTCAGGCAGCAAATGATCTTCTACATGTCTCACCTCAGTACAGCACGCATATTTTCCATAGCCCTTGTCACCCTTCAAGAAATTAATTAGCAAAGATGTCCTGATTGTATCTTGGATGAAGCCATTAAAAAAGTTCTCATGTCACTTTTTTTTTTTTAATTTATTTTTACATTGCTTTAAGACCTAGAACTATTAGAAAGGCTGACATTTTTGCTGGTGTTATTGCTTGGTCGCTGTTACCTGATTTGGAATTTTTATTGCTCCTAGACCATTTTCCCAGAAAGATTGACATGGTTCATGTCATGCTAAGAAAACTTCTAAATATAATGATACAATACAGGGCCATGGGTTGTTATATTACATGGCCCTTATTCCATTGTTTTTGAACCATTTCAACATTCTAATATTATTCTAATAATTCAATTATTTATCTTTTGCCTTATGGATGATCTTTTAATTCTAATGAGAGCCTTGTTTGTGTTTGAAAACAATGAAAAGGGTTCCTTGTTGCAGCTTGATTTGAACCAAATTGGTCAATCCTTACTTCCGATTTCGTTTGCAGAATCTGAACCTTCTTTGGTCAGGTAACTCGAGCTGTGCCAACATCTGGTACTAGCGTTCCTGTATGTTGAATAGTTGAACTCTGGTGGAAGCCCTTTCAGTTGATCCCTCCTACCCCCCAATTTTGAGTGTAATATATATATTTGATAAGTAGAGCTAGACATGGAAATGGAGCTAACAATGTTTGCCACACTAACTAATTTTTTACGTTTCTCAATGACAGAAGCTGAGCCTCTACCATCTCCCTATAAGATCTTCTCATTACTCCGCTGGCCATCATCAAGCAGAGGTGTGGATGATGATACTGTTTTTATCTACCTGGGCTTGACAGCAGTTGCATGCAGAATTTTACCAAACATGCAATCCATGCAAGGATTAAAATATTAATATGCTCCGATACGATGATCTCATTCAGTGTGTATCAATATGGATTGATATTCTTTTTTATTTGTTTTTTTTATTATTTTTATACTATTATAATAAGACGGTTCCAGAAGAGGTATGAGAGATTGAGATCCTTTGTAGATGTAGGTCTTATCGCATCAATACTTCAATCCTTGATTGTATGTAGTTACTCCTCTCCCTCTCTAAATCGATGCAACTATTGTAGTTATTTTCTGCGCTTGAATTCTGAATTGGCTGGATGGGTTGCTCCCGATTTTGGGATATTAATATCAGGAATTAATTTAGTTGACTAAAACTCAGTCATTATCAATTCCGCATGGACATGGCAATTAGTTAATTTTCTGGTAAGGTTGATGGTGGCAGCAGCTGGCAGCTGCAATGAAATTGACGATATCTGTAAGTAGGGCTGTCGATGGACCGGATATTGGTTCAACCTGATCATGAGTCCATTACATATGGATCAGATCCAATCCAATCAGATGCAGATGAATACTTTGGACCATTCTGGTCTGGTCTAATTCAATGTTTAGACCACCCAATATGTTCAAATTGGTTTTAATTTTGGGTAAAAGAATTAAACATACCCTGATTTTTTCTTTTTAACTTGGCTTAAACATTGATTTTTTAAGAAAGGTTTGAAGTGGGTTTATCTATACCCATGCACGAACTAGTCATTGCATTCAACCTTTTTGCATCACACTTCTGCATTTCATTGCCAAGTTGTGGGATTGCTGTTGTTTGGGTGCCTTGAAGGCCGTTGAATCCTAGAGTAGAATGTCGGAATTCCTATATTACACAAGATTTGATATAGAGGAGACAATTCAGCTTAGCGACAGTGTTTCAAACACGCCGCATCCGATAAGTCATTCTAACTCTCCATTTACTTTTCTATCTTTTACACACTCACAGTAGCATCCTCATTCACACTTTGCACCTTAAGGCTTAAGCAGAATTGCTTTTCTCTCTCTGTTTGCTCCGTATGTTGACATGGATGCTACTAAAATTGCTTACGTACTTGATGATTCACCACCAGAAAACCAATATGGACTTGCTAAATCTTCACACACTCAAACCTAGATTCTCATTGATAAAATCTGTCACCATGCACCGTTGAATGCTATGACCAACTACTTGTTTGACGTTTATCATTTGTACCCCACTATTGCTGAAATTTGGAATGCTCTTAAACCTAAATATATTATTGAGGATGTTGGGGACAAAAGTATGTCATTAGCAACTCCTATCCTTTGCCATGACTGAGGAGAGGTCTGTCTTATCACAAATTCATGATTACTATTTGATTATAAATGATCCGCAAAATGAAGGCATCACACTCCAAGAGCAATTTGTTATTGGGGGATCTCATTGAAAAGCTCCTTACATGAAAGGACTGAAGGGGAAATAGAGAACATCACTACCAAGGCAAGAAATTCAAGAAAAACTTCAACCCCAACTTTAAGAATAAAGGTGCCTATCACAAATGTGGGAATCAAGGACATTGGGCTCTACAATGCAAACTTAACAAGAAGAATTGGGCAATGGCAACAATAACAAAAATTCAATTAATTTGACTGAATCAAATGTCGTGGCTTTAGTGGTTGTTTCTGGGGTTAATATGGTAACAACTTCTAAGGAATGGATTTTGGATACAGGGGCTACAATACACAGTTGCAAAAACTGAAGTTGTTTCCAATCTTGTACTCCCATTAGGGAAGGTGAGCAGGTTTTCTTGTGCGACTCTAGCCCCACTCCCGTTATTGGCAAATGAAAGGTTCTCTTAAAAGTGACTTTTGGGAAGATATATCCCTTTATGATGTCCTTTATATTCCCAACATCTAGAGCAACCTGATTTCAGGTTCCCTACTCAATAAGGTTAGAGTAAAACTCTCATTTGAGTCCGATAAACTTATACTCAACATAAATGGGGCATTTGCCAAGAAGGGTCATTACAGTTATGGTTTGTTTGTTCTGAATGTGTATGAAATCATGAATGAAAATGCTTTTACTTCTTATATTGTTCACTGACATATTAGTGTTCCATACTTAAAGAAAATGAAGAAAATAGGACTATTTTTGACTTTGTTGATGACTTTTTTAGGTTTACTAAAATATATCTTCTTAGAAGTAAAGATGAAACTGAAGAAATGTTTTACAAGTACAAAAATGAAGTTAAATTACAATTAAGCAAGAAAATTAAAAGACTCGCAATTGATAGGGGAGGAGAATATGATTCATTATCCCTCAAGAAACTTTGTGAAAATACAAGAATAATATATGAAATCGCTACTCCCTATTCTCCTAAATCAAATAGAGTTGCAGAAAGGAAAAATAGGATTTTATTGCTAATAAGCTTTGGTCTTCCTCAAAATATGTGAGGGGAAGCCATAATAACTGCACGCTTTCTACGAAAAAAAATTCTACATAAGAAAATTGTGTTAACACCCTAAGAACTCTGGAAGGGTTATAAACCAAATTTAAAATTTCTTATAGTGTGGGGTGCTTACCAAAAGTTGGAATCCATGAACCTAAAAAGAGGAAATTTGAACCAAGAATTGTAGACTGTACATTTATTGGATATGCACAAAATAGTGCAGCCTACAACAAGGATCAAAATTTTGTCATGCATCGGCCTGTATTGGAGCCTTCCCGATACGTCCCAACATGGGGTGTTTTGGGTCGGCGATTGATATCCTGTATTGATATTTTGAACCTTGGCCTACAAGTTTCTAATGTTAAAGTCTAAAGGCGATATTGTAGAGCCTAACACTATCTTAGAGTCTTAATATATATTTTTTTTGAAACCATCTTTCCTCATAAAAGGGATGAAACTAACATAGAAAGTATAATTAACAAAATATCGAAAAGTCCTAACACCCAAGTACCTGATAATAATTCTGAGTTGGATTTTGATCTTAAAAAAGGTAAAGAGCAAGAAAAGAAACTAACTTTGGTGATGATGTGTTCACATACATGGTTGATGAACATCCTAAAACCTATAACGATGCCATTACCTCATCTAATGCAGCCTTTTGGAAAGAGGCAATTAACGGTGAACTAGAATCTATCTTATCAAACCATACTTGGGAATTAGTAAATCTATCAAAAGGAGTGTCAGTACTCGATTTTTTCTCAATCCACCGTTAAACCCCCGATTCACTCTGAAGACCCAATCAAACTCTTTCAATCTCTCCAAAACATCTAAATACACAAAAAGCCCCAAAGCCCTTAAATTCACAGTTAAATCTACTTGATATCAATCTGATGGCCATGATCAACCCCCATCTACACTTTGACCATTAGATTAGACACCACCATCGGACTCAAGACCTGCCAAAATGCTTACCCAAAAAAAATCCCAACTCAAAATTCCTCTGTTTACTCTTTTATCAAGCAAAGATTCCATTTCAAACCATCTTATTGGCCTAAACAACCACAAACCAAATCCCCTTGATCCTAACACATCTGAACCAATCAAACCACACAATTGAAACCCATGCATACCAAGATACCTATCCACAAAGTTTTAACCCAAGACCCCCATTTAACCCTTCATCAAGACAAGATTCCATTATAAACCTTTTCATTGACCTAAATTCCTATGATCTTCACCCTCCAGAACTAATCAAACATCACCACTAGATCCCAAGCACTCTAAAATACACACCTATAAAATTTCACCTAAAACTACCTTCATTTGCCCTTCAATCTAAAAAGATTTTGTTTCAAAGCTTTTGATTGAATAAATCACTAACCCTTTTGGTCAGCCTGATCTGGGCCAAGTTGGGCCAATCTAATGCTACCAATCAACTCAGAATGCCCAAAAATTCCACCTTGCCAAAATTTCAACAAAAAATACCCATGTTTGCCTATTCATCTAAAAAGATTTCATCTAGCCAATCTTATTGACCCACACTTACAAATAGACCTGTTCATGGGTCGAGTAAACCGTTGGGCTGGCCTAGCCTGATCCAAGTTGGGCTTGGATAGGATTTTAGGTCCATTGTTTTGGGCTTTCTCAAAAAAGCCCAGCCCGACTTCAGAATGTATTATATAATAAAAAATAAATATGATATATTTTTTCTTTATTTTTCTTCTCTTTTTTAAAGTAATAGTGAGATCTTTCATTAATTTTTTAGGTTTTGAGCATCTTTTAATATAAATAAAATAGTTTTAATTGAATAAAAAAGGAAAAAATATATTTTTTTCTAAATTTCTAGTTGGGCCCAATAGGGCCAGGCTTAGGCTTAAAACCTAGGCCCGATGGTCAGGCTAGGTTTGGGCTTGGGCCTAAGCATATCCTCTCGGCCAATCAACTCAGAATGTCCAAAAATCCCACCTTGCCAAAATTTCAACAAAAAATACCCATGTTTGCCTATTCATCTAAAAAGATTTCATCTAGCCAATCTTATTGACCCACACTCACAAATAGACTTGTTCATGGGTCAAGTAGACCGTTGGGCTGGCCTAGCCTGATCCAAGTTGGGCTTGGATAGGATTTTAGGTCCATTGTTTTGGGCTTTCTCAAAAAAGCCCAGCTCAACTTCAGAATGTATTATATAATAAAAAATAAATATGATATTTTTTCTTTATTTTTCTTCTCTTTTTTAAAGTAATAGTGAGATCTTTCATTAATTTTTTAGGTTTTGAGCATCTTTTAATATAAATAAAATAGTTTTAATTGAATAAAAAAGGAAAAATATATTTTTTTCTAAATTTCTAGTAGGGCTGTTCTTGAGGTTCCCTTTCTACGGTCCGACTTGTTTCAACCCTCTAATATTTGACCCAAAAATCCCCACCATTGAGCCATAACCCCCGATTTGATCCCTTGGACAGGTTTTGGCCCAAATTTCCCAAAATTATGAAACTACCCCTAGACTTCCCAGAATTTGCAAATTCCCCTAACCCCGTTATAAAACCTAGCCTAAGCTTTAGATTCAACCTAATTCGCTCAAATCTACTATTTATACATTGGTCATCTTCCGACTCTTGACATAACGACGACAAGCTGGCAAAAACACTTCCATCTCCCACCTCTTTCTCTTCTCCATCTGTCTCTCATTCTCTCCATTCTCTATTCTCTCTTTATCTCTCTCTCCTTTTTTTTGTTCGTTGCCATCCTACTGTTCATTGTCTTTGCCGACAAGAACAGGGGAGTTGCAGTGGTTGTACCCTCTATCCCCACTTAAGTCCAACAAACATTAGAACTGACTTGCCTGTTGTGAAAGATACCAAAAATTATTTAATGTCCAAATTTGATATGAAAGATTTGGGTGAAGCTGATGTTGTTTTAGGAATGAAAATTTACAAAACTAATTAGAGTACTTTATTATCCTAATCACATTATGTTGAGAAAATACTAACAAAGGAAATTTGTGTCTTAATTAGAATACTCCAAAATTGTTAGAAGTTTGATGTATTTGAAAAACTGCACTACTTAAAATATCTTAAAGGAACTATGGATTATGGCTTATTTTATTGAGGTTATCCTTCATTATTAGAAGGATATAGTGATATAAATTGGATTTCTGATTTAGAATCCAACTCTACCAATGTTTATACTTTTACACTTGGTGGGGGTGTTGTGCCATGGAATTCCTCTAAACAAACTTGCACAACCAAGTCCACCATGGAATATGAATTTATTGCCTTGAAAAAGGCTAGAACTGAAATTAAATGGCTGAGGAATCCCTTAGCCAATCTACGGTGATGGAGATAGGTTCATAGGCCCAATCTACGGCGATAGGAACCGTAGAATTGAATTTTAGAGAATGGATTCTTGTACTGAAAGACTGTCTTTATGTACAAAATCTAAGAAGAAATTTGATTTCTGTTTCTAAACTGTGTGGATGGATATACTGCATCTTTTAGTAATATGATTACTATCAAAAGGAACAACAAATTCATCGCATGCGGGGAACTGGAGAACGGTCTCTATGTTCTACATCCTTCTCTAGAAACTAACCTAACCAAAACTACGTCGGTTGAAATCCCCAAGAAAAGGACTCGTGACATGGTTAGTCCCACGTGCCTGTGGCATTATCGACTTGGCCACATCGGTATTGACTGAATCACAAGATTGGTAAATGATGGTCCTTTGGGTTTTCTAACTGGTCCAATAGGATTATCTCACTGTTGGCTCCTCCTGCAATACCCCATCTTAACGGTGTTTCAGAGAGGAGGAATAGGAAACTGCTAGACATGGTCCGGTCACTTCTCACACGCTTAGAATTGCCCACATCCTTTTGGGGATATGCGTTGGAGACCGCAATTTACATGCTGAATAGGGTTCCAACCAAATCGGTTTCGAAAACTCCATACGAACTATGGACTGGAAAGAAACCAAGTGTCAGACACTTGAAGATTTGGGGTTGTCCTGTGCATGTTAAAAGAACGAGTGCGGACAAGTTGGAATCCAAGACCATCCGTTGCCTGTTTGTAGGCTACCCAAAGGATTCAGTGGGTTATCTTTTCTATGACCCAAGTGAGCAGAAAGTGTTCTGCAATCGAAATGCCATGTTCTTAGAGACGGATTATATCTTGGACACTCATCGTTAGGAAATTGTTCTTGATGAGGAGAGCTCAGGATCAGTGGGAAATGTCTCGCAGGTTCCAGGTAGTGACCAACCTAGAAGATCCACCCGGGTATCCAGGCCACCAGTCCGTTATGGTTAGGACCAGGATAGTTACTTAGTGGAAGCCTTGACTAGTGAGGAGGATCCCGTGACTTATGCGGAAGCTATGTTGGACATAGATTCCCAAAAGTGGGTGGAGACCATGAGAGCTGAGATGGACTCGATGGAGGCCAATGGAGTCTGGACTCTAGTAGATCTGCCCTCCAGGGTAAAAGCAATTGGTTGCAAATGGATCTATAAGAGGAAGAAGGGCCTCGATAGCAGGATTGAGACCTACAAARCTCGTTTGGTGGCGAAAGGGTATACTCAGAAAGAAGGTATCGAGTATGAGGAAACATTTTCGCTCGTGGCCATGCTTAAATCCATTAGGATCCTGTTATCTGTAGCAGCATACCATGACTTGGAGATTTGGCAAATGGATGTCAAAACCACATTCTTGAATGAAGATCTTAGTGAAGATATCTACATGCAACAGCCGCAAGGCTTCATTGTTGCTAGTCAGGAACACATGGTATGTAAACTTAATAGATTCATATATAGACTTAAGCAGGCTTCTAGGAATTGGAACATCCATTTTGATTCTCCCGTCAAATCGTTTGACTTTGAGCAGAATCCGGATGAACCCTGTGTTTATAGGAAGTCCAGTGGGGATAAGGTCACCTTTTTGGTGTTATATGTGGACGATATCCTACTCATTGGGAATGATGTAGGAATGTTGACTTCAGTCAAGGTATGGCTTTCACAGTAGTTCTCCAT
>NW_010729084.1:8927577-8953497 GCF_000365185.1 Nelumbo nucifera
AAGATGTCTCCCAAGACTTCTGAGGAGAATGAGGGCATGAAAGACGTTCCCTATGCCTCAGCCGTAGGGAGCATCATGTATGCCATGTTGTGCACTCGCCCTGACATTGCTCAGGCGGTGAGTGTCGTAAGCAAGTTCTAGGCCAACCCAGGGCAGGAGCATTGGACAGTTGTAAAGAACATACTTAATTAATTACCTTCGAAGGACAAAAGAGTTTTGTCTGGTATTTGATGGTTGTTCACTGCAAATTCTGGGGTATACTGATGCCGATTTCTAGTCAGATCCATATGATAGAAAGTCTACATCTGGGTATGTTTTCACGATAGGAACGTGTGTTGTTTGCTGGAAAAGCAGCAAACAGGGGTCCACGGCAGACTCCACAACTGAAGTCGAGTACATTGCCGCAAGTGAAGCTGCCAAGGAAGCTGTGTGGATGAAGAAGTTCGCTCATGAATTAGGAGTGGTTCCGTACAGCACATCACCCATCCCGTTGTTGTGTGACAACAATGGAGCGATCGCCCAGGCTAAGGAGCCTCGAGCCCACTCGAAGTCAAAGCACATCGAGAGGAAGTACCATGTACTGCAGGAGATCGTTGGTAGAGGGGAGATCCTGATTCAGAAGGTAGCATCAGCGGATAATGTGGCAGACTCATTAACTAAACCACTCACACAGAAGGTGTTTGAGAAACATGTGAAAAGTATGGGACTCTGGCTTGTACCAGATTGGACCTAAGTGCAAGTGGGAGCTGTTGGACAGTTTTTGTATGCCTTTAGCTTTAATCAGTTTTGAAGTACTTTTGATATTTATTGTAAATAAATGAAGTACATGTTTGATTCATTATGTATGGTATACTTCTGTGTGTAAGACCCTAAAACTGGACACTTAATGAGACTTGTGTTGATTTTAAATGTTCACAGCCATTGGATAAGTCTGGAGAGATTTATCCTGCCAAGGCTGACACTAGTGTGCTGACAACTGTTGGGGTGGCTTGTCTCAGCCACTAGGGTGAGACCCAAGGCACATGTAAGTGTAGAATTACTTGAACCCTTGAACCGGACCAGATTTCCAGTATTGCCCTGGACCTTGGAGATTGATGGGCAAAACTGAAAAGTTACACCTGACCCCTAGACCCGATTATGGTACTACACAAAGTGTCGGATTGGACTGTCTTTGATATGCCAATTAGTGAGATCCTTAGCGGGGGTCAAAACGTAGGTATGTTGGGACAGTCTGAGAATTCATCTGAGTGGGTGATCATGGTGACGGGATCAACTCCTTTGTTGGACAAAGGTAATGATCGGGGATGCACTCTCTCTGATGGAAACCAAACTGCCGGCAGTGGATTTCAATCGTTGGAATTTTGTTTTGTAAAATTTATATATATGATATATATCTAAGTATGGTTTCAAAACATTTGCAAATGGTTTTAATTCTCAAGATCCATGTAAGTAGAGAGTGCAGCACTGTTCCTTGCAGCCGAGGGAGAGGTCCTCTCTTGCCGGGCAGTGCTTGATCCTCATGGGCTGAGAGGTTAAGTGTAAGGCCATTTGGGATAACACCTGATGGGCTAATCTTGCATCTGCCCACAGTCCCTGGGTTTTTATAAGATGGCTTGGCCCAGGGACCATTAGTGTAAGTGTTGGGCCCATAGGGTCCATATGATGGGTTTAGGGGGTTCACTGGGCCCTCCAGTGAATTCGGCCGGGCCTTGTAATAGAGGTTGGGCCGAACCCATGTGGCTGGTGTGTAGATCAATGTTTGGGTCCCATGCCATACAAAGGAGCCCAACTGGGCAGCAGTTTGGAAGACATTTGAGCACATAACGTTATTGGGCCTAAAGCCCATTTCGAACTGGGCTGATTTGATCAATCATTAACAAGGGGCGGATCTGAGATTAGGATGAGCCCAAAAGCTTATCTAATYTSCAKATAGGATTAAGAAGAKTCYTAATCCAAATACAGATTTGGATAAGGGCAACTCCTGATATGATCAGGAGATCTTTTCTTAATCATTAAGCAACTGGAGGAAACCCTATTCGAATTACAAGAATTCGAACCCTAGGGGATTAACACAGAACACACCCTGCAATTTTGTGAGATAGGATCTCAGAAATCCTAGAGAAGAAAAAGCAGTTCTCCATCTTCTTCTCTAGCACCCTCCTGTTGCAGCCGCCACCATCTGTTACAATTCGTTTTCTCTGTCATAAAAAGATCAAGAAAAGTTCTTGATATCGGTCTTTGTTGAAAGGCTGATTCTATTTGGTGCTCATTGTCATCCAAAGGATTCTTGTGAAGGATTCAGTGTGTAGGACGCACTCTGTTGGTTCTGTTCCATTGTTGTTGTGTCATCTTCAGCAGGAGCAGATCTTGGTGCCTTCTTTGGGTGTGAACACCAACTTTGGGAGATATTATTTCTCTAGATCAGGTATTGATGAAGATTTGGCCCGACCTCCTGACCACCCAACAAGTGGCAGAAGCAACAGCTCGGCACGGCAATACGCTCGAGGCGCGAGCTCCGAGAGGAGGAACCAGCAGTCCAAGCTCCCCAAAAGGAGCCCGAACTCCCCCTTTGACCTCGAGCCTTACGAGGAGCGCAAGGGGCAAAAAACTCGAACTGGCCCACCCCAGGGCAGTTCGGGCCACACCTCTACCCAAACTCAAGACTTCACCTCGCACACCACTCCAGCACTTCGAATTCAGGCCACCGAACTGAACAACTGTACCTAACACCAAAGGAGTCCGTATCCTGAGGCTGCGCACCTGACTGACTTAGGATCTGACGCTTGACAACCGCACTTCAACGGCCACCTGCCACTGCCACCTCCAGTCACAGAGACGGCTCTGACAAAGAGAGCAGTGGCGGTTGTCTGCCCCAGCAGAGATGATGACACCCGAACTGGCAGAAGTGCAGAGGTAATGATGTCCGACCTGACAGGAGCTTGGGAGTGAGTGTGCGAAATGGTTATAAAAGGCTCTCTTCCCCCCAAGAAGGAGGTATGTGAACTTTGCGCCATCTGGTTTATTATCTTGCCTTTGAGGATACTAACTTGAGCTTCGGAGCACTCTCACCGGGTCCCTCCCCGGAGATACTCACTTTCTTCCCCGTTTCAGGCACCTTCTGCTCCAGCCAGAGGAAAGATCGTTGACAGATAGGACCAGTCGGATTGCGCACCATCAGGTATAATCACTCCCTTCTCTTTTGGTTCAGATCTGGTTCAGTTCTAGTTCAAGAGGGATCCTTGAAACTTGATTCTAAAATTAGGAAATGCGATTCCCAGTTGAAAGGTAGGTAAAAAATTTTTGAAATTCGCCCACCCATTCCGCAACTGTTTTGGTGTCCATACGATGGATTCTACCATCCCTTTCAATCCCGTGCTACTACCCCCATCTCCCATTCCTCATCAGATGGCAGATTCTTATAGTCACGGTCAAGCTCAGCTAGTCGACAAAATGCTTCCTCTAACTCTAAAGTTGTGTCCAACATGTCATATGTGGAGTTCCATCGCATTGGACATTCAACAACCACCCATCTCTTATGTTTTACTTTTGCTTGGCTTTTTGCATTGTCAAATTTTTGCTTCTTATAAGGTGTTAGTCTTACATATTTAGCACTTTTTCGAATCTTATGTAACAATGGTGATACTTCTCTCAACCCATCTTGCACAATAAGGTTTAAGATGTGAGAAGCACATCTCACATGAAATAGGTCACCATGCAATGGGAGCAAATCCTTAACACAGAGGTGATTCCTAAGATCCCTAACCATAACATCATTGTTAGAGGCATTGCCAACTGTTATAGAACATATTTTTTTACCAATGTTCCAAGTTAACAATCTCTCCATATCGACTTCATACAGAGTGTTTATATCATGGAAACACTCACCTACCACAAATGCAATAATTTTCTTCTTTAACTCCCGCCTATCATCTATAAAGTGTGTTGTTAAACAACAATACCCCAAATTTTGTTCCGAAGTCCACATATCGGTGGTTAAGCTAATCCGGCAATCCAAACCATCAAAGTAATTGTATAGCCTCTCCTTTTCATCCAAGTAAATCTTCATCACATCATTCTTTATTGTATTTTTAGAAACAAACCTAAATGATGGTTGAAGATTATTGACAATATCTGAAAAAACTCTTCTTCAACTATACTAAAAGGATGGCCATGCTTCATTATCATCTTTTCTATGTCCATTGGGCTCCTATCTTGGTCAAATTTGAAGTTTTCTACAACTTCTTGTTCACTTGTGCCCTTTTGTTTTAATTTAGGACATTTTAGTACATGCCCTAAAATGTGGCTTGTTCCTTTAGAACTTCCTCTTATATATTGTTTTCTGCAATGCTTACAAATAGCTCTTTGCTCCCCTGAATCCAATTTTATTTTCTTAAAATGATCCCATGCTTTGGACCAAACTCTCTTTCTAATAGAATTAGATGCCATAGATGATTCACTGGGGTTTTTAGGCACACTTGCATTTTCAGCAATTGGTTCATCCATCCTTAATGCAATAAGAAAGAAAATAAATTAATTTTCACACTAACATGAAATACAAGAAAGTCTAATAAATTGTTTACAAATAGGGTTGTCAATGGATTGGATATTGGTCCAATTTGATCTGCTCCAATATGAGTCCATTACAAATGGACCATGTCAATTAGGTCTGGACTAGTCTAATTCAACATTGTATTATTGGACTGTCCTGCTCATCCAAATTGGTTTTGATTCAGATAGGGTCCAACCAAACCCGGTCCATTGGCACCTCCATTTACAAGGATACAATTATAAATCCCTCCACTATTTACAGCTTGTGCGTTGAATATGCCGCTTCCAATGTAAAAATAAAAAGAAAATGCAAGTGAATACCAAATTTAAGAACAAGAAAAAGGGTTCAACTATAATACCAGAAAAAACCTGAAACCAAATCACCAATCAACCAATATCATAAAACCGGTATCCAATCAGATGATATTTATCAAAATTCATGGGCAGGTTTGATTGGTCAAAGCCGTTCCAGTATCATGTCTTTCCGATAGCATAAATTTTCCCCAAGGAAGTTTTTTGTTCTTGGATTCCGTAATTAATCTCAGTTTCAAAATTCTTAGTTCAGCATTGTTGTCAAAATCAATAGCAATAACAAACCTTTGCCCATTGTTGGGATCAACTTACTAATTTGATAAATAGAATTTAAAAAGCATTCCTTCTATAGTTTTATTTTAAAAAACAAGATGATAGTATGATTTCAAACTTAAACATATTCAAATCATAATGGTTAATCACTCAATTACACAAAAAAGGAGAAAAAATAAATTATTTCAAATGTAGAAGACAAAATCCAAGCTATATTTCTAAAACATAAAATAACAAGTGATCTGTTCAACACAAACTAACACAATTATCAAGTGGCATTAAAAAAAACACAATTACCAAGTGCAAATTAGACAATAGGGATTTCCTAAGAAATAAATGGTCAAAAGCAAATTCAAAAGGTTAGAACACAACCAAATATAATAATGCATGATAAATAAGCAAAATCCATAAGAAGAGGGAAAAGGCATTGAAAATGGTTATCCCACGAATTCATACTTAATGATATATCAATATCAAGAACTATTGAAGAACAAAACGCAAGTTGATCAAGAAAATCACAAACCAAGAGATGGAGGAAGATCACCAAAACTACATAACGTTTCTTTTGGAAACATCCTGAAATCCAAGCAAAGAAAGAGAGAAGACTGAGAGAAGAGGGAGTGTTGTCGCCGCTGATGAAAGTGAGAGGGCACTGAGAGAAGAGAGAGTGTTGTACTGCCCGCTAGAGAAAGTGAGTGGCACTGAGAGGAGTGTTGTCATTGGAGAAAGTGAAAGGGCTAGAGGAAGATTGCCGGAGAGAGGGAAATACCGCTAGAGTTTGTTCGAAGCTTCAAACGAAATACCGCCGACGATACTTTGAGATGGAGCGGTGGAATCACCGGACCCTAGTCTTCGAAAGTTTCCACGCTTCAAGCCTTCAACATTCAAACTTCAAACGAAAATGAACGGACCAGCAGGCTCGTTCAAATTTTGGCTTTGTCCGCTTTCGGTGCATTCTATGAATGAATGATTCATGTTCAAAATTTCCCACCACCCATGAGCCACTTTTCCTCTCCAAGCTTTTGCTTGAATCCCACATGGGAAAATTACAAGAAAGTGTAGAGATTATTACTAGGAAATGGCCTTTGAGTTATGGGGACTCATGCGCGCACCGAGCCGGCCGGGCTCTCTTACCCGCTACTTTTTATAACTTGAAAATTTGAACTTCAACTATTATGTTATTTAAAACAAATAACCTTTCCTTTTAAATTCAGAACAAAGTGACTTTCCATTTTTCAAACAATCCGCTTTTTCATTTCAAGTTCGCATCTCTCTGTCAAGCCCTTTAATGGCGTCCTTTAGAAAAGGTCGCCATCTTTCATTCTTACAGTAGTAGGCGTATTTATACACCCATGCACGAACTAGTCATTGCATCCAATCTTTCTGTATTGCACCGAGTGCACTGTTACTGAGTGCCTTTAAGGCTGTTAAATCCTAGAGCACAACGCCGGAATTCCTGTATTGCACCAGATTTGATTCAGACGAGGCAAAATTCTGCTTAAAAACAGTATTTCAAATACGCACCAGCTGATAAGTCATTCCAACTCTCCATCTACTTTTCTGTCCTCTACACAGTCACAGTAGCTTCCTCATTCACTGACTACAAGAAAAACTACAACACTATATATGTCCCGATCACAAGAGCGCCACTGAGGTAAACCAACCATGTCGTCCTAGAGCAAAGACAACCTCAGGAGAGGGATTGACCATCCATTTGCACTTATTATTAAGAGTAAGAGCCATATTTGCTAAACTACAGCATACCTATTCGCTTCCAGCAGTGAGTCAAAATAACAGAATGACATTGTTCCTGCAAGGCACAGAATACTGTACAACACACTGAAATACCTTTGCATTTTCATGTACCAGCTAGCATATTTGTATTTTGTATTGAGTTCATGAAACTTGGTCTGTCCAGCCACTTCATGTGCTAGATCATTTGCTTCCCTTCTGTAGTGCTCAAAACGATAACCTGGCGTAGGCAGAGGATCTTGGTTCTTGGACTGAGTTTGGGTCTGGACCAAGCTCGAGAACCAAATTTGTAGTCCTGCTCATATAGGGCCTATTGTATTCTTACTCCATCTCTGTAATCTTGCTCCGCTAGTTACAATCATTTGCCTCAATTTGCAAATGCTCTAGTAACATAAATATACGGCACATTGTAAAATTAGAGAATGTAGCAAATAGAGAAAATGGAGGAGATGATGATGTAACTAGGGTTATAATTTCATGTAGAGGATAGATATTTGGTACAGGAGAGCTCTAAGTAGACCTGTTCATAGGTCGCGTTTTGGGTCCAATTTTACACCGTTTTAGACTTGGGCTTTGAGCTGGGCCCATTCACCCAACCCGTGAGCAGGTCTAACTCCAAGTCTAATGCTTGCTGACATACAAGAACTAGGGGGACCCCTCCAAATTGCATTGATTAGAAAAAAAAGGACTACTTTCGTATGGCAGTTGGCCTTGTTTTAACTACAAAAATCAATTCTAGGGGCAATGTACACCCCCCCTCAAAAATAAAAAGGAAAAAGAAAGAAAGAATGAATGAAAACGAGGGGTACACACCCCTTTAATAGTTATTGCAGCTTAACATCTTTCAATCGGAACTTTTTTTTTCTCTATTTTTTTTCCATTTCATCTTCTGCATATATGCTTTCCTATCAGGGGGTGATCTTTTTTTGGAATTTGGCAGGGGGAAAGTTGGTCAATGGGATTTTGGTTCCCATTGACCAAGAATCCCATGTTCATTTTTCAGATTTATGTGGGGATCAGGGAAGTTTATTTTCCTAGGTATCACTTACCCATCTCCTAAGTGGGTAAATAACTTTCCCACCTAGGGGGGAAGTTGCTAACACTTGAATGGGACAAAAATACCCCCTTTAATAATAGATTTTTATGGCTAAAATGGACATTACCTTATTTACCTAGGAAATAAAAGAACATTGGTAAATGCACTTTTACCTGGATAAATTTTTCCCAGGAAAATCTTGCCCAGATAATTACATTTACCTGGGTAAATAACTTACCAAAAAACGAACGAAACCTTAACATGATTAAAATTTAATCATATTAACCAAAATTAGATTGGGTTTTTATATTGTTTTAAGAAAATAAACTAAAAATGGACTAGGCATCCTTTTTTTGGGTAAATCATAAATGACAGACAGGACATCATTTATCTTTGTGACAGAGTTATTTTACCAAAAAAGAGGAAGGAGTATCTAAAATTTAATGGGAGATGAAAAGATGTTACCAAAAAAAATGTGGTGGTAGTTAAACCTTTCCCTTCCTATCTTTTCCTTTAAACCAAAGACAGCATAAGGGTAAAGTTCAGGGGAAGAATTTATTACAATACTACCAAGCCGTATGGTGGTTGGATTTAATGTAACGTCGACATATCAGATACCAGAACTTAAGGGAGGAATCAAATTTAAAGCTATCAAAAAGGGTATGGACAAAATAGGGGATGCCAATATTTCATAAACAAGTGAGAGAAGCATGGAAATAGGGGATGCCAATACCCAAATGGGTTGGATTCGGTTTGTGTGGGTTTGGCTCAACAGTAACCCAATCCACTCAATTCAAACTGCATTGGGCCCAACATTTCAGATCAGGTCCATTGAAAACAATTCCTTAACAAGAGCCCAAGCCCACCCAAGCTGCACCCCTAATTCACTTTTTTTTTTCTTAATGTCACTATACTAACGTATAGCATGTTCATGGGCCGGGTAGCCCGACGGGCCGGCCCGGCTCGGCCCGACCCTCGGACGGGCTTGTGCATGAACTTTAGCCCACGGGTTTTAACCTCGGGCCTAAAAGCCCGAGCCCGACTATTTACGGGTTGGGCTTAGGATTTGTCACAAAAATCCATCCCATCCCGACCCGACATTTTTTATTTTATTATAAACCCTAACCGATTAACCTTTCTTATTCCCTCTTTTTATCTTTTATTTTTCTCTCCTCAGTCTCACTCTTAATAACCGGCGCGTATCCAAGAAAGCTGTCACTGTTCTTAGTCTTAGAGGTGATAGGCAAGCTCAGGCACCGACAGGCTCTCTCTCTCTCATTGTTCTCACTCGCACGCACTCGCATATTCTCAAGACTCAGGCACCGGCGCCAGCCGCACCACTAGTGAACTCAGTCGCCCCTCTCTCCGGCGGTGAATCTTCTCTCTCTCTCCACCATTCCTCTCTCTCTCTTGTCTCTCTCGCAATTCTCTTTCTCATGCATTGTTGCATATTCTCAAGAACCAGTGAACTCAAGCATCGGCATTGGCGAACTCAGGCACTGGTGCCAGCCGCACCACTAGTTAACTCAATCGCCCTGCATTTCAGCCTCTATTAGGTCAGGCTTTGGGCTCGGGCCCGGGCTTCGGGCTTTTTATGAGGGCCGGGCTCGGGCCCGAGTTGTAGGCCCACTAGTCGAGCCAGGCTCGAGCTCGAGCCTGAAAAAAATCTTGTTAATGAAGAGCAAAAGCCCGGCCCGACCCATGAACAGGTCTGCTAACGTATTAGGCGTGTTCTGGGGCAAGGTTTGGCCCAAGCCCGAACTGGAACTCAACTAAAATTGACTGGACCCTACCAAACAGGGTTAGGTCAATGTGGGTTACAATCCGATTCACTGAAATAGTGACATCCCCTATATAAGGCCTCGTTTTTCGTGGGAATAAGGGTCTAGAATCGGAATTGGAATGGGTTATTTTGATTCCAAGTGTGGTTGGGTGAAATCGGAATCCCACTTCCATTCCTGTTGGAATGGCATTCCCCCATTTGAGGAAATGACCATTCTTTGCCCCTCCCTTGAGAATGAAATCCTATTCTTGTTGATTCCAATTTCCATTCTTATCCCTGTCTGGACCAAACATGCTATGGGAATGGACCATTCCGTTTCTGATTCTGGAGGATTCTAATTCCAATTCCCACAGTGAACCAAATGGACCCTAAGATTTTTAAGATCGGATTTAGTCCTCACAAAACAGTGCTTGAACCATACTCACAACAATTTACAGTTGCACATTGGGAATATCTCCCCATGAATAAAAACATATGGAGATATTTCCTGATAGACAGTTGCAAGCATGGTTTTAAAAAACTATCTGGAATGGAAAAGTTCTGGCCACCGATTTCTGGATTGACGGTTTGATCACCCGGTTCGAATGGATGGCCCATTGGCCCCGTTCTGACAAAAAAGTAAAAAATAGCCAAAAAACTGTTGAACGGGTCGATGGTTCGACCACCTGAGTCAATGGGTCATTGACTAATTCAACAGTTTTTGGCAGGGACCGGATTTGGGGTAAAATGGAACCAGTTGTCTAAACAATTTCCTGACCAAACGATTGCTGGATTTGAAGTAAAATAGAACCAATTGCGTGAACAATTCTTGGGCCAAACGATCCGACCATCTAGATCAACCGTGGTTCAAAAACCATGGTCGCAAGTGGCTATGAATACAGTATGAGCAGATTTTTATGAGGAATGAATCCAAGTTCAAGATTTTCCCCTCCGTAGTTTGACTTAAAACCTTTTTTGCTGAGCCCAGATATGCAGACAGCAGATAGCAAAGCAAACAGCACTGTAACCAGCCATGCATTTAGGACTCTCATGTAAATCCGAAAAACTGAATCAAAGCCGGTAATCTGAACCAAAAACTCTGGTTAACTAAATCGGTTGGTTTGGTTTCATTTGTTATTTTGCAAAATTTTGATTAACGTATTAAAAAACCGCAGTTAACCAAACTAATTGGATATTGGATATATAAATTATATTTTTAATATATATATATATTATTTATAATTTATTATAAATAAAGAACTAAAACGCTGAACTAATTAATCAATTAATTTGATTTGGTATTTCTCAAAAATCAAACGAACTGATTCGGTTTCAGATATATACCCTCGGTTCGGTTCATCCTTGTCAGAACATACCGTGCTGCATGCTTTTAGATTGTCAACACATCCGGATACACCTTATAGTCATAAAATATCAACTAACTTTGGTTTGGAAATAATAAATACTTGAAGAGTTGAAGTGGACCACTACATTGGTTAAAGTTAGAAAATGACAACTCCACAATAAAGAAGTTACGAAGTGACAAAACCAATTTAGAAGATGGAAAGAGATAAGTATATTAGATGATCCATTTATACAAATCATATTTGAAGTTGGACCCTCTGAATCAAAGCAACCAACTTTTTTTAGTTAATAAACCCTTTGAAAGTTAAGTTCGGGGTGCATGTATAATGTTTTTTGAGGTATGATTATATATCGATAGGACTGAAAAAAGGGAAATTTATGGTTTGTTTTTCCTCCGAAGTTTTTATTAATGTATTGTCCCAAAATCTTATTTATTCTATTGTATCCCTTGTATTTCTATTTGTCATTGTTTTCAATTATACAATATAAATTTATAAAATTTCATAAGGTGGAAAAATTTATAAAACCCTCATAGTTCTTGTATATATTGAAATTGAGTTTTTTTTGATAGAGAAGAAAATAATGTACATTAAGTATATATCATCATCATCATCATCATCAAATGCCTTATATAAATTATATGGGGTCGGTTATATGAATCTTATTTCACCAATCTGTTCTATTTAAAGTCATATCCACTATTAAATTATTGGTGCCTAAATCATTAGTTCTTACTACTTCTACCTAACTAGAGGTGTAAAACGGGTCATGCTGGCCCACTTAGAGGGTCGGCCTGGCACAGCCCACAGCCCAAGCTTGTGCAGGCTTGTGCCGTGTCACGGGTTGAGCTGGTCCGTGGACCAAGCCTTGGGTTAGACCGGGCCATAGATCGGGCCAAAGCTATTTATTTAAACAATTTGAAAAAAAAACTTGAATTTTTAATTTTATATGAATTCTGATGTATACAATTGCCTATATATACAATACTTAAATAAATTAGTATAATAAAATTGAAAACAATTATTTATTTTATTAATATATTATATACTATATATTATTATATAAATAGTATATATATAGTATATATGGGCCGAGCTGGGCCATGACGGCACTGCCCACTTAGTCGTGCCATGCCGGCCTGGCCTGCGGACCTAAAACCCCAGGCCTAGCACGGCCCATACAACCGTGTTGGGCTTGGCACGACCCGCGTGCCATTGTGCCAGGTTGGTCCAAAGTTGGGTCAAGTCGTGCGGGGCCGAGAGCGGCACAGCCCAATTTACACCTTTATACCAACTAGCTATGTCATTTTTTTGTCTACCCCGTCTCTTCTAGCCCCTTCAACTTGTAACAAATCACTTCTAACTGAAATTGTTGGTGGCCTTATCCATGTGACCAAACCATTTTAGTATATTCTCTCTCATTTTATCGCCTATTGAAGCTACTTATACTTCTAGTTTTTCCAATGACTTCATTTCTAATCATCACTTTTATAAAGCAGAAGCACCAACACAATTGATGACATATGCCTAAAATTTCATGCAGGAGGCCAATTGTAAATAGGATGGGTGTTCAACACCTTATATATGATGTGGCAAATTGGGAAATAAAACCACATTTTTCTTAGTCATTGATTCTGATTGTAATAAAATTTCTCAATAAAAATATGAAATGTTAAATATCTGATTGGCAGATACTTTAATCCGACAGGTTAATTTAAAAAAGGGTTCGACTTTGATACCAGAAGGACATTATATCTAAAAAAACTTGTGACCAATCTGCATCATCATAAATATGGCAGCCAATCAGGTGGTATTTATCTAAATTCACGGGTGAATTTTGATTAATAAAAACTCTTTTGATACCATGTCTTTCATGCATGCATCTATCACATTCTAGGTTAATGGCACGTCCCTATCCCCTTCCTCACCCCCTACCTTATCCTCGAGCTATGTTGCTAAGACAAAGTAAGAGCAGAATCGAAAGAATTTGGGAAGCAGAAATCAAAGACAAGCTTTTTGAAGTTTTTTCATCTGATTATTTTATTGTTCGAGAATAAGGGAATTTATATCTTAACTGACTCAACAACTTAGAAACTACTAGAAAATAGCAACTCTAGCCCACTACTGCTAGTTATTTGAACTGACTCAATAAACCAAAATATCTGAAATAAATAAATTAAAATTGCTGCACATGGCATTTCTTCCCCCGTGGAAGCGTCCTTGTCCTCAAGGACACACAAAGTCTGGAAATTTATCTCGAAGTTGGTACTCATCCTCCCAAGTAGCATCTGTTGCTGGAAGCCCCTGCCACTGAATAAGTAGTTCACATTTATGCCCTTTGCTACGAGAATTTAGAACTGCTATAGGCTGAGGTTGCAAGTGACCTGATGTTTCTGATAGTAATGGAAGAGGAGAATCGATTTTATTAGTTGTACCCAGCTGTTTTTTTAGGTGCAACACATGGAAAACTGGATGAATCTTACTTCCTGGCGGAAGATCAAGCCGAAAAGCCACCAAACCAATTTGTTCCAGCACACGGTATGGCCCATAAAATCGCGGGGAGAGTTTATGTGACCGTCTCAAAGCCAACGAAGTTTGTCGATAAGGTTGTAGCCGTAGATATACCCAATCACCAACAACGAATTCTCTCTCAACTCTCCCTTGGTCATAAGCAGTCTTTATTCTAGCTTGTGCTTGTTGGAGCTGATATCTTAGGTCTTTCACAACTTGATCTCTTGCTTGGAGCATGTTATCTACAGCTTCAACCTTTGACGTACCAGGAACATAGGAAAGCAAATTGGGGGGCTCTCTTCCATACACCACTTCAAAGGGAGTTTTGCAAGTAGAAGCATGTAAACTAGTGTTGTAACAGAACTCAGCCCAAGGAACCCATTGAACCCATTCCTTCGGTCTTGAACTAGTAAAGCAACGCAGGTACATTTCAAGAGTCTGATTCACTGATTCAGTTTGGCTATCTGTTTGGGGATAATAAGATGAGTGGAAATTGAAGCTAGTCCCTTGCAATTTGAAAAGCTCTTTCCAAAAAGCACTTACAAAAGTGGAGTCCCGATCACATACTATTGAACTTGGCATGCCATGGAGTTTGAACACATTTTCAAATAATGTTTGAGCCACTTTTGGTGCAGTGTAGGGGTGAGACATTGGAATAAAATGTGCATATTTGGACAGCCGATCCACCACCACAAGGAGTACTGTTTTCCCCTTAGATGGGAGTAGGCCATCAATAAAATCCATAGAGATGTCTGTCCATACCTGTGTAGGAATAGGCAATGGTTGGAGAAGACTTGCTGGCTTTTGGTGATCTATCTTATGGCGTTGACAAACATCACATTGCGTTATGTAATCCAGTACAACATTCCTCATTTGTCTCCAATAGAATATCGCCTTTACGTGATGAAGAGTTTTGTAAAGACCCTCATGCCCAGCGCCATGAATTTCCTAGAGAATGATTGGGATGAGTTCTGAGTTTGATGGAAGATAGATACGTTCCTTAAAGAACATTACGCCATGTCGATTTTCCCATGGTCCAATAGCCTCTCCTTGCTCGTGTAAGTGATGAATTCGTTGCAGCTCTGGGTGTGATCAATTCTCGACCTTGATGGACTCCAACCATTGAGGAAGGGGACTAGAGACTGCATTGAATTCCCCCTGTGTTTCTCTTCTTGATAAAGCATCTGCGGCCATATTGTTCTTACCCCTTTTGTATTCGATGGAGAAGTCATAACCCATTAATTTGAGCAGCCATTTTTGTTGTGGTTCTGTCATTATTCGTTGCTCCCAAAAAAATTTGAGGCTGCGTTGGTCAGTTCAAACCACAAAATGATGCCCAAGCAAGTAAGGTCACCATTTTTTAACTACAAGAACAAGTGCCATAAGTTCCTTTTCATAAGTGGACAGCAAAAGGTGTTTTCCCTTCAAGGTGGTGCTGAAATAAGCAATAGGTCTTTGTTCTTGCATTAGGACAGCTTCTAATCCATTCCCCGATGCATCACATTCCACCACGAATAAGAGCTGGAAATTTGGCAAGGCTAAAAATGAAGCTTGCGTCATGGTTTGTTTCAATAATTCAAATGCTTCTTCCGCCTTTTAAGACCAAGAAAAAGCATTTTTTCGCAACATGTCAGTCAAAAGAGCTACAATTTTGCCATAACCTGCAATAAACTTCCAATAATAACCCGTTAGTCCTAAAAACCCCTCAAAGCTTTGATAGTTGCTGGTTTTGGCCATTCCATCATTGCCTTTATTTTTTCTGGATCCACCTTCACACCATATTGACAAATGATATGCCCCAAATATTTGATTTGGATCTGCCCGAACTGACATTTTTCTTTCTTGACTGCAAGATGATGAGATCGCAAAATAGAAAATGCAATTCCAACATGTTTCAGATGTTCAACCCATGTGCTACTATAAATTAGAATGTCATCAAAGAATACCAAAATGAATTTTCTTAGATGAGCCTTAAAAATTTCATTCATGAGTGATTGAAATGTAGATGGGGCGTTAGAGAGGCCGAAAGGCATTACCATGAATTCGAAGTGCCCATGGTGAGTTTGGAAGGTTGTTTTATGTACATTAAGAGGATCCATTCGTATTTGAAAATACCCAGATCTGAGATCCAGTTTGGTGAAGAATTTGGCACCGTGTAGCTCATCCAACAATTCATCTATAACAGGAATTGGAAATTTATCTTTGACTGTCACCCGGTTTAGTGCTCGATAGTCCACACAAAACCTCCAACTCCCATCGTGTTTCCGCACCAAAAGTACCAGAGAGGAAAATGGGCTTTGGCTAGGCCGAATTATACCTTGCAATAACATTTCCTCTACCAAGCGCTCAATCTTGTTTCTAGAAATGCGGGTATCAATAAGGACGTACACAAATTGGACCTGCTCTTGGCTGGAGGGGAATCCTGTGATCATGAGAGAGTGGAGGTGGTAATCCCGTAGGTGCTTAAAACAAATCGCTGAACTCAATGAGCAAAGGCCCCATTGCATCAGACAGTAACTCCTCATGATTTGTATGCTCATGCTGGATTGCACAAAGCTGTAAGATAATTCCCCTACCACCACTTTGCCTCAATGTTCTAGAAACGGTATCACCCTCAAGAGCTCGAAGTTCTAAGGAGGTTGAACCTTGTAGCAACACCTTTTGCCCAGCTATAGTGAATTGCATTTGCATCCTTCCAAAATCCCATAAAATTGGACCAAGAGTACCCAACCACTGTACTCCTATAACAGCATCACAACCTTCTAAAGGAAGTAAGAAAAAATCTACCTCAATTGGGATGCCTTGAAAGGATAATTTTACCCCATTACAACGCCCAGGACTTGACAATCTCTCCCCATTGGCAACCACCACGTTAAACAAGCAGCTTCTTTCCGGCTTGAGTCTGGTGATTTTGGAAAATTTGTGATGCAAAAAAATTGTGAATGGAACCAGAATCAATTAAAATCGTCAATGAAGTCTTACCAATCTGTGAGTGGATCCGCGTGGTTTGTGGCGATTGAACCCCAGCCAAGGCATGTAAAGAGATAGCTGGTGTCTCTTCTACATACTCTTCTCCTATGGCTTCTTCATCCTCTTTTTCTATTTCAATGAAGAACAATTTCTTGCATTTATGACCCATTGTATACTTTTCATCACAATTGTAGCACAACCCTTGCTCTCGCCGCTTTTGGAGTTCGGTTGGAGATAATTTACGAATTGGTAAAATTCTCTCTGGATTGGTGCCTTTAGAACCACTTGGGGTTGAGGTGTTCCATTGGTTGTTGGAGTTGCGAACTGAAGAGGGGAATGTTGGGTTGGTTGAGTGCCTCACTTCCTGGGCTTTGAGTTCATAGGTACGTGCTAACCCAATTGCAACAGACAGATTTTGAGGGTTTTGGACTCTCACATCAGCCCTTAGCCCATCCTTTAATCAACTAATAAAACACTCAGCTTCTTGTCTGTCTGTCAAAGTGCCAGCTTGTGCTAGAAGCCTCTCAAACCGAGTTTGATAGTCTGAAATAGTTCTCATCTGCTTAAGTTTGCATAAGTCTCTAAAGAAATCTTCATATTCGGTTACAGCAAACCTCTCTAGCAATCCCGCCTTCATTTCATCCCAAGTAACCAAGTGTCCTTGATTTTTGTGTCGTTGGTACCACAATTGAGCATCTTTTTCTAAGTGATAGGCTGCTAATTTGACTTGATCTTCCAATGATGTCCCTTGAAATTCAAAGAATTGTTCTGCGTGGCAAATCCATAGAGTTGGATCTTCCGAGCCATCATAGCGAGGAAAATCAAGCTTTGCAAGCTTACGAACCACCAGTCCACCTGCGTACCTAGCACCACCCTGTCCATCTGGTCCCCGATTCCTATTGACGGACCCTTCTTCCGACAAGTCTAATCGGGAGTTCATTGCCCCCACTAGTTCTTCCATCTGCTTAAGGAGCCTTTCTTGACCTGAGCTCAGGTTCTCAACCTGATTTTCAAGCTGTTGGAGTCGTTGATCATCAGCCATAACCGGCTTTGATACCAATCTGTCACATTCTAGGTTAATGGCACGTCCCCGTCCCCTTCCTTGCCTCCTACCTCGTCCTCGAGCTATGTTGCTAAGACAAAGTAAGAGCAGAATTGAAAGAATTTGGGAAGCAGAAATCAAAGACAAGCTTTTTGAAGTTTTTTCATCTAGTTATTTTATTGCTTGAGAATAAGGGAATTTATATCTTAACAGACTCAACAACTTAGAAACTACTAGAAAATAGCAACTACTAGAAAATAGCAACTCTAACCCACTACTGTTATTTGAACTGACTCAATAAACCAAAATATCTGAAATAAATAAATTAAAATTGCTGCACATGACAGCATCGTAGATTTTCCCTAAAAAAATGGACATTCATTGTATTTTATGATTCAACTCTAAATATATAAGCACCACTATACCAAACACCATTTAGGTAATGGTTGTAGTTAGTTTATTCATTTAGTATGTCAGCATTTTCACTATTTGATCAAGTTTCAATTCTTTTTCAATGTGTGACTGTGACAGCATCAAAATGCACGCTTGAGGTAGGTTGAGTTCGTTTTAGTCGAATGAGCTTAAACTCGGAGTTGAAGGACTCTGTTTGCAACGATCTCGAATCTCCTGCCCACATTTATCGCAACCATACATGGAGAACATCTCATCCTTTGCATAGTATTATGCAGGGGAAGATGTTCCCAATTCACGAGGGGTGGTGTATTGTGGGTAGGCGTGGGCAAAAGATCCGGAGTCGTTTGCAATAGCTTTTTACATTTGGGGCGAATTGCATTAATTGAGCCATTCAGAGTAACTTCATGTTAAAGTAATGTTTCTGACCTTCCAAATGTATATGTTGACTTTTTGAATTTTCACCAAACCCAACTTTAGAAAATTCCATATAAGACTTTGGGAGTGGTTAAAAATAAGTGATTATTTGGGTGGAGACCACACCATTAAGCATTTATTGGTGTTTGAGAAATAAGTCCAAAATAAATGCTTATTTTAAAAATAAGGGCTTATTTTTGAAGCCCAAATTTCTAGTTTTTGTAAGTGCTCATACAATAAGCACTTATTCAATTTTTTCTCCCAAAATTGTCCCCGGTAAATTTTTTAAAATGCCAATTATACCCTTTTATAAAAGCAATTTTACAAAGGCACTTTTATAAAAGTAATTTTATGAAAGCACTTTTAAGAAAGTACTCTATAAAAGTACTTTTATGAATGTACTTTTACAAAAATACTTTTATGAATGTACTTTTACAAAGCACTTTTATGAAAACACTTTTATAAAAACACTTTTATAAAAGTATTTTTGCAGAAGTAATTTTATAAAAGTACTTTTTATTGCTTATATATGACAAGAAATAATAGGAAATTAGATACGGGTTTTAAACCTAACCCGCCCCTACCATTAAATGCAAGGAGGGTTTTGCGCTTTCATGTGTGTAAGGAGGGTTAATTTGGATTCTCAAAATCTAACCCGTCATGGTTTTGAGCAGATACAGGTTGGGAGGTTTAGGAGGATAGTAGAATTTAAAAATTACAATTTACAAAACTCTCCCTAAACCCATTCCATTGCCATCCCTACTTATTAGATACTTAGACGTAATACTCCTAAATAATAACTTATAAAAAAAGGCAATAAGTTGAACAGCCCTAAACATCAAAGCTAAACATAGGTTTTGGTGGTAATTACTAAAATAGTGTTTAAGTAGGACTTATTAACTATTTCCTATTTTGTTATTTAAAGGTAGCTCAACCCTTGCCCTTTATTTATTTTGATGTGTACGATATAGCAATTCCGATCTACAGATTACAAGGCATTGATGGATATATTTCAAACAGGATTTTTTACTCATTTTTCTTATCCATTCTCTATCCACCCACCGTGAACTGCAGTCATATAAAAGAAATCTGGATTTATTATTATATTTATTCATTCACACATTATAAACATCTCTTATACTTTATATCATCGATATTGTCACTATATGACTGGATAGATGTGACCAGCAATGTGATATAATCAACAGACACAAACCCATTAAGAATAATTAGTTCTCGAGTTTCGAAGTATTTTGGAATTACCAGGACTCCTCAGTTTATTGCAGTCCATTTCTCAACCTTGGTCCAAAGTCTCAACCTTCAAGGAGTTAATAATCGGATAGAAGATAGTCGTGCAGCTGATGCTGAAGTAAACGAGTCCATCTTGTTTTTCTTTGTTGTAATCTCGTCAATTAATAAATATGTTAAATATCCATTATTTTCTCTCACCAGAACCGAACAAACAAATAATTAAATTGCTAAGACTGGATTGGCAACACAATAAAAATGTCTATTTAAAGCAAGGTTTTAAAAATCAGACTGGACGCTGAATTATTCTGGCTATTGGTTTTTGAGTCAAACGATTTAATCGTTTGGTTCGATTCAAGAGTTCTACGTACATTTGTGACAATCAATGCATCACTTTTCAAATTTTGTCTTTGAAACCTTTTGTTTTTCTTGTGCCATATATAATCAAACTTGTGATATGATTAATAATTGATTGTTTGTCTTTTTACTTTTTTTTTTTCTTCCCTTTTTTTCTCATTAGTGTTTATCCCAACCCCACCTATAAAAGGAATCAACCAAAAGGGGATTTTTTTTTTTTTTTGCATGGAGAAGCCCATTTTAAAAGCCTGTTTCGTAGGTCTTTCTGGTGGGATGATTGAGTTGCATTGATTGAACCACTTTGGAAAGCTACCTAACATACATCCCATTTGGGAGGGTATTTGTGCATGATTTTTAAAATCGACCCAGAGATCGAACCGGTTAGGGGTCCGGTTATTGGGTCGAACGGTCCAACCATTTGAATCAAACAATCGGCCTGTTTTTGACAAAAAAAGTTAAAAAATTAAAAAATCGTTTGAACGGTTTGAATGGTTAACTGCCCAAGTCAGCGGTTTATTGACCAAAATCAATGGTTTTTTGAGAGAATCCAATTTTGGGGAAAAGCAGAATCAGTCACCTGACCGGTTCCTGGTTTTTCCAGTATAATCGTCCGGTCTAATCCGGTTTTGAAAACCATGCTTTTACCTTGAGCCCAAATGGGCATATAATTTCATATGAAAATCGATTTTATGGTTACTCTAAACCTATTTTTGACAGCATTCCAAATCTCTCTCAACTCGTCATGTCAGAAACTGTAAAAGCCCTCCCAAACAGGTACTAAGAGAAAGCACTTTTGCTTATATTTTTTTCCTATCAATGAAATTATGTCTGGATTGATAGTGTTTAGTTAGGTAGTAGTGGTGGGCAAAAATCAAAGAAAAGGAAAAAAAAGGTAGTAGTGGTGGGCAGCACAATATGCCTTCTCAGTCACGTCTTCAGTGAAAAAAGAAGCAATAGAAGTTAAAACAAAACAGAAAAGAAATTGGAGCTGCCAGTATGGATGGATGGGTCCTACAAGACTCCCAACATGGGTTGGAGCCTGGAGGACGCTTGGCTTTGAGGCTCTAATCTATCACCATATCCATCACTTTCAAAGGATGGAGACTTCCACCTGCTTTACCCTAAAAAATTCAAAGGATGGAGACATCACACTAAGTGGGCCCCCAATTCCCCCCTTCTCTCTCTCTTTTGCACTATTTTAATGAGTTAGCTGGGAATACTGTGCTCTTGGCCATGCCGTCTTTCAATAGTGGATCTCTCATCTCTATCTGCGTGGACAGATACCGTTCACTTTACGTAGCTTCACACCCAAGGATATTGTTGGGTGGTCTGTGACTGTGTTATTGCTCCCAGAATTATTATAATCAGCCTTGGCTGTTGACCCCAAATTAAGATTTTAAGGCCCGTTTGGTTTACGGGAATGGGGATATGGAATTGAAATCGAAATGGGGTATTTTAATTTCAACTGTTTGATTGGGTGGAATTGAAATCTCATTTTCATTCTTGTTGGAACGGCATTCTTCCATTTGTGGGAATAACTATTTTTACCCCTCCTTTGAAAATTAAATTCTATTCTTTCTAATTTTAATTTACATTCTCATTTCTGTATGAACCAAACAAATTATGGGAATGGACCATTCTGATTCTGATTCTAATTCCAATTACGAACCAAATGGACCCTTAATTAATCCTAGGGGATGATAATCTTACAAGGGTATTATGGTCTTTTGGGATTGAATTAGAAGGGGTTTTTTTATACGTTTAGCTGGCAATTTGGCATGGGAAAGCAACTTGGTGTCCATGAAGAGGTGGAAGATAAAACAACTGAATGGGTTAGGAGTTAGGACAGCAATAAAACAAGTTTTGTTAGCTTTACAACTGTCAAGTCTGAAGAATACAACCCAATGGTTGTTTGACGCGTGTGAGTCCAGGCCACTAAATCCAATTAGGATAGTAATAAGCAACAGAAAAAGGTCAAAAATAGGGTGAATTATAGGGACCCCTGTACTATAGGGTTTTCATTTGTGACAATGCCCTCCTGAACTTTCACTTTGAGATAGATAGATAGTTAGATACCCATCCTCCTCTCACAGGGTCTTGTCAATTAACTTGGAAAAATTCTTATTCAACCATTTAAGTTTTCTAAATCATCAAATCATTCTTAATTCATGTTTTGTTTTTAATTCTTGTTGTAGAACCTTTAAACTTGGCTTTTGGAGAATATGAGATAAACCATAACTATTTTGTTGATTTATTCTTTCACCTCAAAACCCAACCCATGATATCTTTTAGTTGTATGTATTTTCTGGAAAGGAGCAATGGAGGCATAGCAGCAAGTTTCAATTTATTTTATTTTTCTTGTGATGACAAGTTCTTTCTTTGGCGACGGCATAATAGATGTGAAGAAAATTTTTCTAGGCTTTGTTTGTCCGCCTAGAAATAATACAATGGAGTTGAATTAATAAAATGATAAAATTAAAAATAAAATATTATAATAAGATTGGATTATTAGAAAATATTATAAATAATTCTCAAATAAAATTGAAACTAAGAAATAACAATAATACAAAAAATATTGGATTCAGCACTTTTTCAAGTTTTATGTCCATCATATTTATCTAGTGAACTATTAGTGGAGGTGTCATGTCTAGATCTGCTGCCCACATAGCATGACCCACAGGCACCCCACAACCCATCCCCTCTATGCACTGGGAACATCTCCTGTGTTTTATCATGGGGAGATACTCCCAATGTACGGAGGGAATAGGTTGTGGGGCGCCCGTGGAGAGTTCTACGTGGGCAGATGATCGCATCTCATCATGTCCTTTGTCTTATGGCTTATCTTCTGTATTTAATCAATCCTTCAAGAAGATGTACATCTCTAAAGATTGATCATTCAAGTTATTCTTTTTCTCGTTCAAAACCCAGTTAGTTGCAGAAAAACAAGATTCCGATGTAATTATTGACACTGGAGATGTTTTTATATCTTGTGTTATGGATGAAAGAATTGGATTTTTTTTTTTTCATTTTCTCTTCACTAGGCTAAAATACCATCTGTCTACTTCCTCTAAGCCAAGCTAGTCAAACATACTTGGTTGTTGCAAATAAAATTGAAATTCACTAAATGAGGAACTTGATGAAGAGGTGGTAGTTGATTGTTGCCTCCCTCCCCTTATTATTGACCAAATTTTATTTCTACTATCACTTTCACGTGGTGTGGGTGTTGAACTTCTCTTATTTCTTACTAAACTTTTAGATTCTACATTGCATACATTTGAAATGATAAAGTATTAACATCATCTTTTTTTTTTTGTTCCAATTTGATTTATCATAATAAAGATTAAGTAAAACATCTAAACCTGATCTTTTAGATCTAGGGTAAAAAGTTGTAGCTAAACAATATAAATAAGAAATATTTTTTCCAATATAAAGTTTTATTTCTATAATTTCAACATCTAATACTAATCTTTTATATTTTTTCCATATTGGTGACATAAATTTTTTAATTTTTTTTTAACCCCTAAAGTTCTAATATACACAATACATTTCTATCTTTATTAATATGGGGTGAAAAAAAATCCCATGCATCGTGTACACATAAATTTAATATGTGACATGCACAGATTAATTTTCCATTAAAAATTGGTTTAACTGATTTTTAACATTTTTATTGTACAATCATTACTAGCATTATAAAAAATAAAAGAAAAGATTATTTTTAATTTCATATTCATATAAAGAATTTAAAATACTCCTAGAGATTGCAGTGCTAGTGTGTGGCCATTCTAGTATAGTAAAACTTAAAATTCTTTTTTGCAAATTCCACTCTTGATCAATAAAATGTGCAATGACACAAATATAACTAATGTTATATTTATATGTCCATATATCAGATGTAAGAGAAATTTTAGAATTTAAATTAGAAAGAGTTTAAATTAAATCTTGTTCATATAACTGAAAATTTTTTAAAGCATCATTTCTAATTGTATTCCTAGAAACTTTCCTAAATTGAGGATTAACAACATGTTGCAAAAAAATTTTCTTATCAAAGATCTTCAAAAAATATAAAGGGTTACATAGCATGTACAATATATATATTTTTTCTAATTATTGCCTTATTTTCTCTTGAGAATATTGGAAATTCCCAAATACCCCACAAGAAATCTGTATTTGCTTTGAGTTGTCATCTCTTTATCTTAAGTGAGATGCCATGTGTTTGTGGTAACTGAAATCATGTCTGCATTTTTTGCAAACTTATCTTCTTCCCTTTCTAGGGATTCCCCCCAATTTCAAACATATTCCAAACATTGCTAGTCCATCTCTTACTTGAGTGGGACTTGGCATTACTAGTAGTAGCACCAATCGGAGAAGCCATATTTGGAGCAACATTATTGTTATTGACACCAATATTTTCGGTGTTGTCATATTGAGATTGGACTTGAAAAGGATTTTGGGAAGAGCCAACCATTGTAATGAAAATTAAAATTTAGAAAAAAAATAAATTTAATCTACCACTTACTCAGTCCAATTGTCGGTATTTTTAATTTCAACTAATGAAGCTTTCTAAGCATCTCGGGCTCCCAAATTGCAATATTTGGTTTGCAGACTTGAGGCACTTGAAGCATGTTCCTCCTTGTTGAAACTTGGAAATTGGAATAAAAAATAAAATTGAGAAAATTAAAAAGAGTATGAGAGTATGTTGATTGTAGAGAGAGTGATAGAGTATGAGAGTATGTAGAGTTGTTGTGGTGAGAATGAGGAAGGGTAGGGGCATTTATAAGAAATAGGAAATTAATTTGACAAAATACCCCTTAAAAATAACTGTTTTATAACTGTTAGGAGGGATATTTTGGTCATTTTAAGAATTATATGTTATTTGACTTAAATACCCCTTAAACTAGCTGTTATATAACTGTTAGGGGGCATTTAAGTCATTTTGTTCATGATTTAAAATACATAAATACCCCCTAATGATGGTTTATAACTGTTAAGGAGGTATATTTTAATCAAATTACTCGTATCGGCAATGTTGAGTTGTGCCTTGGAGGCCCGGTCCCCTCTATAGCCTAGGCCCGACCCGGTCCAGATTCCCGTGCCATGCCTTGGCCCGGCATGGAACCGTAGCGGCCATGTCATGCCAGGCACAACCCTTGTTGTGCTAGGCCATGCCAACCTACCACCACCTCGACCCACATTATGGCTTTACCTCACAACACGTTGCAGACTTGACATCTCCCATATGTATGCTTTTATTCACAAGGAAATAAATATTCATAATACATGGCTGCAAGTGCTGTGAGGAGGAAATCGAATTTCTGTTGGTCATCAATGAAAAAGGAAGTCTCTTTTTTAATATATATTTTGTGTTTACATGAATAACATACTTTGAACCTGCTATGAATAAGAGGTGTATAACAGACTATGAAATTCAGTCATAAATAAACATGCAATTCAATGATACATTTGGTAATCAAACAAATTATTGATTTACTAATAGCTAATTATATTTTTTATAAGAGACAAGGAGTGGGGAGATAGCACGTCCCCAAATCACAAGCACAAATATATGAAGGGACCATGAAAGTAGGGGTGGATTCGAGCCGAGCCGAGCCGAATACTATCAGGTTCAAGCTTGGCTTGAGATTGTTTTACAGGGTTTGAGTTCTATTCGAGCCAGAACCTTGAGCTCGAACTCGGCTCGAGTAAAAAATTTATAAGCTTGAGCTCGATTTTGAGAAAAAATATTTTATAAAAATAAAAAATTATATATAAAAATATTTTTTATTTGATATTTAAAAAATTTAAGAATTATAATAATGAATAATTATAATATTTTTATTATATATATTATTTTCTATAATTTTATTATATTATATATATATATATATATATATATATATATATATATATATATATA
>NW_010729084.1:8954780-8973628 GCF_000365185.1 Nelumbo nucifera
CAATATATATATATATATATATATATATATATATATATATATATATATATATATATATATTCTTTCTAAACTGAACCATACTTCGATGGCAAGGTTTTTAAAACTGACCCGGATAACGAATCGTTCAAGGGTCTAGTTCCCAGGTACAAAAAAATAAAAAAAATAAAAAAATGGTCAAAACCATTGAACAGTTTAAACAGTTCAACCGTTTGGGCCAACGGCTTGTTGACCAAATCAATATTTTTTTTTGACAAAAATTGGTTTTGGTGAAAAATGGAACCAATCACCTGACCGACTCCCAGTTTTTCCGATTTGACCGTCCGGTCAAGTCCGGTTTTGAAAACCATGTTCGATGGTGTAAGATGGTGATGGTCTAACGTCTAAGGGATTAGAATTGGCTTGGGCGAGGATTTTTGATAGATGAATACTAGGCGAGTGGAATACTGTCGGAACTGAAATTGAAGAAGATGGAATTAATTAAGTTATGGTTGAAGCCCAAGGGGATGAAGTTGGAGGAATTGATGTCTATGAGGCTCAACTCGGTGTGAAGTCCGCTCATGGGAGATCAAGATATCTTTATACAATGTTTTTATCCAAGTTAAAAGATTAAATATAAGCAATGATTAACATATATCGGGCACATTATATCTATATCGGTGTATTTAGATACGTATGATTACACTTACACTGATACACAACTATTTTAGAACATTTGAAATTTTGGGAAAGTTTTTCCAATCTTTTTGATTAAGGTTTAAAATTTTGATATGATATGTTTCATATCGAGCGTATTGTATTGTATTGGTGGTTTTAAGATACGTTTTTTTAAAGGGGTTTCGAAAACCACTCAAAAAATATAATTAAAAATATGCCCAAAAATCAAATTAAAAAACTAAAAAAATATAAAAGCGGGTTAATTTAAGTTCTGATAAGCCCCTGCCAATACACGGGGACAAACCAATATTTTGAACATACTTGAAAAAAAAAAATTAAAGAAAATGATAAAAAAAATCAGACTATCAGTCATATTGATACATCCTGAATATCGATATCCAATTTTGAATAGGTATGTCTATATTTTAAACTGCCTTTAACATTCTTTATTTTAAGGACTTATCTCCTTTTTGTGGTTAAAAAAGTCTCAATCATTGAATATATGTAGAGCACCTTTTAAAATCTTTTGTGCTTTGTTTAGAAGGCAATTATGCCACGTCAGAACAAGTTGACAACTTATTTTACCAGCTGGTTACCATTAACAAAAGGTCAATAATTCATCAAACATATGCGGCATTTTAATCACTGATTGTTATTTTGTGATCAGGGGACTTCGGTTTGATTTTTCATTTTTATTATAAACATACCTTGAGTTTTCATAAATTGATTAAATGGCTGATCTTATTGGACTTTACCGTACCCTCCATTCATTGAAACCTCAAATGTGTGAACTCATTTAAATTTTTTAAAACTCTATTTTGCTCATCTATGCTTTATAATGTATGAGACGGAGTTTAACATTCACATCTCTTCCCTATGGATGGCCAAAGTGATGTGGGCTTATGATTATGGATGGAAAAGATAATTCTGGGGTTTTTATCGTCCTTTCAAGAGGGGGGAGTATACCTAGAAGTTACAAAAATATTTTTTGTGACAATTTTGTCAAAAAATAAAGCACCTAAAAAAACACCCACTATCTAGTTATTGTGTAGTCCCATCACTTAAAATAAGTACTTATTTGATGCACATCTGCATCTGTTTGGTGAGTCTTAGGAGTTCAAATTTCCTCCTCACATGTCAGCACGTTGTAGCTACACATCAAAAACATCTCGTATGTTTGTATATTTTCATTCATGGCTAGATGCATACGACTATACGTGCATCGGTCTCATGGCGAGATATGTAAAGTGCAGACTCATAAGGGTGTTGGGAGGAGAATGCTGATGCAATCTAGAGAGATGCCCCGAGTGAAAGATAAAAAAGTTAAAAGGGAAAATTCTCAATTAGTACCCTGTATTTTGGCTCGAGTGAGAATTTGGTTCCCAAACTTTAAAATGCGTCAATCCAGTACTTAAACTTTCAAAATGTGACAATCTAGTACCTGTCGTTAACCAATCCATTAGTCAGCCGTTAAGTGACATTTGAAAAATAAAAAATGTCCTTCGAATGCCATTTAATTCTCTTTAACAGCCACCAAAAAGTTGACAAAAAACTGAACAATCCCAAATCCGAGCCTCTTCTATTCGAAAAAAGTTGGTGTCTGTTTAGAAGAATCTAAAATTTGGGACTGTTCATTTTATTGTCAATGTTTGAATGGTTGATAAAGAGAATTAGATGGCATTCTTGACTTTTCAAATGTCACTTAACAGCTGATTAACAGACTGGTTAATGACAGGTACTGGATTGTCACATTTTGAAAGTTTGAGTACTTAATTGTCACATTTTTGAAAGTTTGAATACTGAATTATGTATTTTAAAATCTGGAGACCAAATTATCACTCGAACCGAAATACATCGATCTCATAGCTAGATGCATACGACTATACGTGCATCGATCTCATGGCGAGATATGTAAAGTGCAGACATAGAAGGGTGTTGGGATAGTTTTTATTGGGAGGAGAATGCTGATGCAATCTAGAGAGATGCCTGAGTGAAAGATAAAAAAGTTAAAAGCACATGCCATGGTCCCATGGATATCCAGATTCACCAAACCGGGAATCCATATCTGCTCTTCACAGCATGACCTGCCCGTACATTATGAACATCTCCCTCCTTAAATTTTATTATTCATGGGAGATGTTCTCAGAGTGAGATGTAGCTGTGAGGTTGGTGTGAGGCGAGCTATGTCAGTAACAGATTCCAATTCACAAACCGGCACGACGGCACTTACGTTGCAAGAAATAGGATATATGCCCCGTCGAGAGAAGTATCCTACTCGACCCACCTAGGAAAAATATGTTTTCGGCGAAAAAAGAAAAAGAAAAACAAAAATGCTAAACAACTAAACAAGTTGCTGAGTTAAAATAATCCGCTGGTTTTCTTTCAAGAGGTTTTTGGATTTTGTGGTGTCGAAGCTCAGCTGTTCGTGTCTCCCTCTCTCCTCTCTCTCTCTCTCTGACATTTCCACAAACTACATTAAAGCAGTCACGGAGGATTTTAATTTTCTCTTCGCATTTCGTTTTCGTCACACGAACTTGTCGTTTCTCCCAAGTTCTTATTCTCATTTCGTCTGATTCTCGTATGGACCTTCCTTCACTGGACCGTTAAAGACCAGCAACAGACGATCTCGACTCAATTTCTAGGGTTTCTACTTTTCGGAGGCTTTTAGCTACTGCGGTCTTCGTTGGAGTTCTTCGAGCTCGATAACCCAAAAGATGGAGGGCAAGTTGGTGGTTTTTTTTTGACGACATCTATTCAGCTCTGAGATCTTAAAGTCTGACCATTCGGATGCTGAAAGGTCTGGATCTGGTAATGCCTTGAAATTAAGTGGAAATGTGATGCCTTGTTTGATATTGATTCTCTGACCCAGACTGAGGGTTTTAGATGGTGAGAACTCGAAATGTTGGGAGGTTAAGTGGCTGAGCTGGGAATTCAAGTTCTACTCTGGTTTTTAGAGGGATTTTGTGTAATTTCGCAGGTTACAGATCTGTAAATGGTGAAAAGTTAAGATGGAATTGGTTTTGAGAAGTTTTCCGGTTGAAATTTGCTTTTTCTCAAGGGAGGGTGGTTTTGTTAGTATTTGGAAGGGCCTTTAGATCTGAAAATGGTGGAGGATTGAATTTCTGGGTGTCTCAGAGACTCCGCGACTTTGTTATAGTTCTACTTTAAAGAGGTGGAGTTACTCTGAGGGATATATATGTTAAAAGGGAGATGATTGATCAATTCATCAATTTTGTCATTCGACCTCCAAGGTACTTATCTTGGCCACTCCTCATTTGAACCCTTTCTTTTATATTTCTTTCCTTTTTCTTTCATTTAGTGTAAACTAAAATCCATTTCAATACTGCAATATCTTCATGCTTCATAAGGAAATTGTAAGGTCTATGTGTTGTTTAACATGGCTGCTTCTTTAGTGACCCCGTAATTCATTTTCATTAGAACCCATTATGTTAAAAGTCTAAAACCCACCCGACTGGTGCTTTATCTACATGCTTCTCATCTCTTGTTTAACTTAGTTTCTTGATTTAGAGTGCACTATTTATTTCAATAAATTTACCATAAAAGTATGTCCACAGAAGGGTTCTTTGATTGGTTCCGAATTACTATAGAGTTATAGAGCTGTACTATACTAATATATGAACATTCTTTCCAAATTCCCATAGAGGCGTGCTATATTATTATATGAACATTTAACCTAAGTCAGTGTTTGGTTCCATTGCCGTTTCTCAAAACATTGGTGTCAGGTCAGCACCAATTAGGCATTTCTTGAAATGGAGCCTAAATTTTTGTTTTCTTGAGCCGATTATCAGAAAAATGTGTATCTCAGGTTATGTGAGAGCTGTTTATCAGAAAAATGTCAAAAATTCTGTTTCCTACATTCCCCTAGCGTTTTTATACTGCTTGGCTTGTGTGGCGCCTAATGGTGCTTAGCTGAAAAAAAACGCTAATAAATGTTTTCAACCACTTTTCTTGTTTTCCAAGACTAGAGCTGTACAAAACATTTATTCAAAAAACGGAAATGGAACCAAACATCCTCTAACCTAGTATTTTAATATATTAAACCAATTAAAAAGCATTGTAGTGTAAAATAATTCAGCATAAGAAGTGCCTGAGTATGAATGGAAAGGGACGGATGGGACTCTAAGTTTCTGGACAGTGTGCAGTGATACCTAGAAGAAATAGATAGTGTTATCTCTCTCCCTTTTGACATCGCTTAGCCCCTGCTTCAGGGAGTCTTTGGTTCTGCCAATGAAGTCTTGTAAAGATAGCACCAGGTTCTGAATTAGGACTTAGGAGTTTCATTTGATTGATGATTGAGTGAAAGCACTGACACTGGATAAACTGTATGATGAAACCTGATGTATTCATCACTCATGGCTTGAAACTTAGATGCTAAAAGATGTATTAACCCTTTTTAATTTTCAATCCAATGAGTGATGAATATATTAGAACTAATTGTGTTTTCTCAAGTGTGAATGCTCCTGTTGACTCATCACCTTTTGTTTTGCTTTCTAGTACAACAGTACCAAGTGATTGTCCTGTCACTTTATTTCAACTGTATTTGAACCACAAAACTTCATATTGGAATTTGGAACTTTCATGAATTGTGGATAAGGCTTAATATGTGGCATCCAAAAGAAACATAGTTTATATAACATATGAATATTGGATCATCCAATTATGTGCATACTGAACAGGTGATGAAACCTGAATATTCTTTTTCTTCTTTATCATATATACTTCAAGCTGCATAAATCTTATCTAGAAGTTACAATGTGTGATTATGAAACCCGACAATTTTGTGCTGGTGGTGTCAAATACCTTATTGTGGATTGGGATTTAGTTCTCAAGGAATTTAACTCTTTTGGTAGGATAGGTTTTGTATTTAATTGGGGATCTATTTTGGTGCAGAGAGTGTCATACTGTAAAGCTCTTTTTTCTCTTGATCTTTTGTATGTCTTAAACTTACAATGATCAAATTTTTAGTGACTTGCCAAAAAAAAAAAAATCTTATCCAGAAGTTACTAGGATGTTGTTCCACAATCATGTCTTATATGTTAGTTAACTTAAAAGAGAAAACATGCTATGATGGTAAGGCATGTTTGTGTTGACATAACATGTATGCCAAAAAAAGAAATTGGTGCACCACTTGCTTGGATCCAAGGTCCAGACTCCAGAGTCTGGTGACTCTGGGCTTCATCAAACATTCCTAGTGTACTTGAAAAGAAATAAAAAAAAGAGAAACAATCATGTTTACTTTCGCGTTCCAGTTATTAGGTAACAAGGTTTTAAATTTTGTCATTTTTTTTTGGAATTCTAACATTTTGTTCTGATTTTGACTCCCAGCAGAATGAAGATAAGCACAATTATGAGGAACATTAGAGGACTTTTTTTAGTCAATGGACAAGTAGGAATTTGGGATTGCTGAGTAGATTATACTGAAAGCTATAACTTACACAGTTATATGGTGCATTTAGGAAGAATAACAGAAGAATATTTGAGAACAAGTTATACTATCTTTGAATTCCTTAGGGGTGGGTTTTATCAATGCTGAATTTGTAAATGCTTGCCTGTGAATTGTTTAAAGACATTGCCTATGGAGACCTTAACAGTAACCTTCTAGAAATCCTCTAATCCTCAAATTATGATTCCCCCCTTCCCCTACAAGATCAGTGCTTAATCCCAGTCCTTGTATGGATTTCAAACTTTTTGATGGTAGCTGAATGGGGATCCCTGGCTGTCCAAGTGCAGCAGGAATTATCCTCAAGGCAGACCATGCTACTTCATGGGCTTTCATTTGACCAATAGGACAAACTAATTTCACAGAAAAGTTAGAACCCTGTTGGTTGGTCTTGGAACATCCAAGGCTCTAGAAGTCACTTCCTTAAATATTGAAGGAGGCTTGAGAAATTCTTTTTCATGGTCTCAATGTGCCAAAGTGGTTGTTGAAGATTATATTACTTTCTTAATGAAATTAGAAAAATCCTATCCCAGCTGAATGGTCAGATTAGATGGATTCCAAGGGAATTAAATATAGTGGCTGACAGATTAGATAAATCAGGTGTGGGGGGCCATTTTTATATAGTGGCAACCAGTGATTTAAAAGGCGCGCCTAGGCGCTCAGGTGAGGCACATTTTAGGGTAGGCGCCTCGCCCAGGTCCTAGGCGCAGCCCATTCAAAAGGCTCACGCCTGGTGCGCCTTGCGCCTTGCGCCTTAGCCCAGGCGTGCACCTTTTGAAAATTTGCTGCTTTTTCCCTTTTTTGATTCTGGCCGCTGGGCCGGGACTTGTTTGGGCTTGCCTCGAGGGGCGTGGCACAAAGACGGTTTGTAGAATTAGGAATGTAATCACATTAGCTACTTGATGCAATTGAGAAAAAAAAGAGATTGTGGGTTTTATATGCTTGAAAATGTTTTATATGTTTRATTYYATTTYTAARTTCTCATWTGAATATGCTTTACATATTATATTTATGTATTTTAATTTTAGATAATAGGTTTTTTAAAACATTTATTTTAAAACTTAAGTTAATATTTTTATTAATATTATGTTTTATAAATTTTTTGATTTTTTTAAATTATGCACCTTGCCTCAAAAAGGCGCGCGCCTCGCCTTGCGCTTTTAAAACACTGGTGGCAACACTATGCTTGTCTAGGTTTTTTGGTTGGGAATTGTGTTCTTTGATCTTTTTATCTGTCTTGTACATCCTCTCATGTATGACCCTTCTATTGGCCGTTGTTTATAATGAAAATTACTCTTTCTCAAAAATAAAAAAAAAGCATGTCTAAGGGATCTTGCATGAGATTGTAATCCTGAATCAGTTTCTGTTTTAATAAAATTGCACTATTACTCATAACAAAAAAGCATATGTAATTCCATACACAGATTTAAATGAATCAAGGAAGTTACTGCAAAGATATGGATAAGGATGAAAAAAATACTCTGTTTTTCTAAGAGAAGAGATTCCTCCAAAATGGGGAAATGGGAGATAGTTTCTGGCAGGGGGGACCCGTTATTTCCTTTTCTCTTCATTTGTGTTGCTGAAGCTTTAAGCAGATTGGTCCAGAGAGCTATGGTGGGGTGCTCTAAGATGTTTCCATGTGGATAATGGTGTTGAGGATGTGGCTTTGCTACAGTTTGTTGAGAAGGCCTTTTTTTGTAGGTTAATAGGGAGAACATAAAATCTCTAAAATACATCCTTACTTGGTTTGAAGTTGTATCAGGGTTGAAGATAAGTTTACAGAAGAGTGCTTGCTGTTGGATAGTTCAGAGGTGGCAGATGTTTGGGCTGTAATTTGGGGCAATTGGGGTACTGCCTACTAGATAGTTGGCCTTACCTCTAGGTGCCAGATGCAACTCAGTGTTTGGGATCCCATGCTAAAAAGATTTGACAAGAAACTGGCCTCGTGGAAAGCAAGGCACTTATCAAAAGGAGGAAAAGTGGTTTTTTTAAAGAATGTTCTCATTGCACTCACCACTTACCATTTATCTCTATTTCCAATTCCTTTTGGGGCGGCTAGTCAGTTGGAAAGGAAGATGGGGGAGTTTCTGTGGAAGGGGTGGAATGATGAATTCAAGTTCTACCTAGTTGATTGGGATGGGGTATGCAAACCTTTGGAGGTTGGGAATTAGAAAGCTCACGGCTTTTAATCTAGCCCTATTAGGGAAGTGAGGAGCCAGACATTCTTTGGAGGGAGTGATAACAGCCAAGTTTGAGTCCAAGGAACTGGGTTGGGAAACAGGTAACGATGTGAAATCTTATGGTACATCAGTATGAAAAGGCATTGAAAAAATCTACCTCAAATTTCCCAAGGAATCAGCTATAAGATGGGGGACGACCAGAAGGTTAAATTCTGGATGGATGGGTGGTGTGGGGAGCAACCGTTGATGGAGGTGTACCACTCTTTGTTTATAGCAGCTCAAAACAGGAAGGCTATGGTGGAGGAATACTACCAAATTCTTTGGTGTTGTTACTTGGAATCCAATTTTGAGGAGAAATCTAAATAATTGGGAGGTAGATCAGGTGGTGGAGATGCTTCAATCTCTTCAGCAAATCTGCCCACAGGTGGGGCAATCCGATTGCAGGCAATGGAGTTATGGAGGTGGGAAAACAAAGGCTGTTTGCCAGTCAAATCTTTTTATAAGAGGCTAAATCATTGGCGGGTTGTGATTTCCCTGCTAACAGGATATGGCAGTCTGCTACTCTGTCTAAGATTAAGTTTTTGGTGTGGACTGCAGCTCTTGAAAAGTGCCTGACTAGAGATAAGCTGATCATTAGAGACATGGTTTTGGATAATGTGGGCTGTATTAAGCTGATCATTGAGACATGTTGTTGAGTCTACTGTAGATCAGGCTGAAAAAAATGCAGAAGATAGTCTGTATTTTGAGGAGGTCGAGATTGGAAGGCTGGGTGTTGATTTGGGCTGAAGGAGTAATCTGGAAGAGAATGAGGATCAGAGTAATGGGTTAATAAGCAAGAAACTGTGTAATCTGAGATCTCTCAACACAGTTCATGTGACAAAGATATTTTCAAGACTAAAACTAGGCTTGGTAGGGGCAGGACCTACAAAAAAATACAAATGGGTATATAGAAGGGAGTGAAAGGTAATGGGACTCCTGAAACTGGTCAGAGGGGGGTGACATTGCAAGTTCAGTCACAGCTTCCCCCTACTTTGAAGAATCAACAGGAAAACAAGGTGGGTGGTGTTGATTCTGAATCTAGTGGAATCAAGCTGCCACAGGATACTGCCGTTGATGGAGAAGACTCAAGTGATGTGGCTATCCGGAAATTAGTTGATAGAGAGGTGGTGGTTGGGAAAAGCTCGGGTCTGTTTTTCTGGGGTGGTGAGGAATTTGCCAGGAGGGCCTTTGAGAAATTTGAAAGAACAAAAAAGGAAGAGAAAAAGAAAAAGAAAGCTTTTAATCAAGGGAGCAAGGATTGGGATGAGGATTACTCAATTCAAGAGGATGAGCTTACAGATGAAGACTGATGTGGGCTTCAGAAAGGCTTGCAGCTTTGGTTCTGTGGTGGGCTGGTGGTCATAGTTTTATTGGGTCTTGTAGTGGGCTTGTTCTGTTCTTCCTCTTAGGCCTTTGGGGGTTTATTTGGGGCTGCTAACATACTTGTGGTGATATCTTATCACCCTATGTTATACATATTTATTTTAATGAAAATTTCTCTTTATTCTTCAAAAAGATAAGTATAGACGACAGGCAAGGGTAGTATATTCAATTCATAATGATTTATGATATTATTATATTACTATTATGTCCAGGTTTAAGTTGCTGTCCCCACACCAAGTAGGGACAGTATTGTTATTGAATCTTAAAGAGGAATGTGTCTATTAGCAGATCTGCTGTTTGGAGAGAGTCTATTCAATTCCTCTCCTTGTTCTGCCACTCTATTCTCTCTTCTTTTCAATTTCTCTGTTTCTTTCTTTTTAACCCTAGAAGCAACCAACTTGATTATCTTCTTTTGGGTGTAAATTTGAGGAAAACAATTTATGGCTTGAAGCAGTTTCTTAGGGCTTGGTTTGGTGATTTTGTGAAGTAGTTTGGGCTGAAGCAGTGCAGAGTTGATCATTTTGTTTTCAATTGTGATACAGAGTTTGGTAAGATCATATTGGTAGTTTATGTTGATGACATATTGTGATTACAGGGAGTGAGACTTAATAGATTTCTTTAGCAATACTTCTAGACAAAGGACCTAGGAACTTTACTCTATTTTTTGGGCATTGAAGTAGCAAGGTCACACCATGGAATCAGCCTATGTCAGTGGAAGTATGTATTGGACATTTTTGAGGAGACTGGATTGTTGGGTGCTTGACTTGTTGACATTCCTATGGATCCTAACGTTAAATTGAGTGCTAAACAAGGAGATAACAAGATGACTTCCAGAGGTCTAAAATCAACTATTCTGAATTTGACTTCCAGTTATCTGTCCCTCTTCTATGGAGATAACAAAATGAAGCCAGGAATCTTTACTTACTAGTTGTCACTTGTTTTTTCTGTGTTGTGTTTTTAATCTGTCAAAATTATCTATTAAGTGGTCTAATACTTCATGTTTGAACCTTATTTCTTATCAAACACAACACTGTTCTGGGATGGAGTTGGATCTTTGGTGTGCTTTCTTGGGTTACTTCTGGTCACCTTTTTTGTAATCTCTTTTTCTTTTAATAAATTTTGTTTTACTACCCAAAAACCTTTTGTTATAATGTGACAAGTTCTCTAACTGTTGAAGACGACTTTCTCAGTGCATCCGTGTTTGTTTTCTTCAAATTCATAATCATTGAGAAGCTAAAAGATATGGTTTATCCTTTCCAAGGGAAGTCATGAGATAATCTGCTCTTTACTAATTGGATGGAGCTCTAGACATTCCTTGACAAGTGGGGTTTTCCATGCGTATATATTTTGCAAATTTATTGGTTTCTCTCCTTATAACTGAACATTTGTATATCTATATAGAAAACAAATGCAAAACTGCACCTTGATCTCATCATCATCATCATCCATGCTGTATCTCAACTATATGGGATTGGCTAAAACTGCACCTTGATATGCTTTACTATAATTCTACATTTACAACTATGCAGTATATCATCTCTCTCTTCTTGCAATTTTAAGGTGAAAGTTGTTAGGCAAAACCTTTCTTTGTCTCATTTGTTCTCTTATGATATCCTGTCTTGGCATATACAGGGCAGAGTATAATCCAGATCAGTACTTATGGGAAGCAGATTTCACTCTTGCAGGCAGAAAATACAAGAGACAAGACTTGGAGGCAAGTATGGAGTTCAATTACTTGGGCAGTTCTGGCTTTTATACTCGTGAATGAGTTTCTATGCCATTGATATATTTTTTATGGTTGCTAACTTTTCTGTACTATTTATTATTGAACCTTAGCAGCTCGTGAATGGAAGGGGTCATACATTGCAATGCAGTCATTATGTGCCATCACCTTTCCCAGAAGATACACCTCTTCCTTGTGTTATATACTGCCATGGAAATAGGTCATTTCAGGCTCTCTTGGATTGTTTTCTTCCTGAAATTTTAAGTTAATTTTTTTGAGAAATGATAACTATTTCATTTTCATTCAAACGAGAGATGTAATTTTAAGTTCATTGCTTGTTTATATAAAATTTCTCTTGTTCTATTTTTTTTTTTCTGTTTTTCTTCCCTTTATAAAAGCATATCACATATGAAGGGGCTGATATTATCTTCATTTCATTCCTGTTGATTAATCAGTGGATGCCGAGCTGATGCAAATGAGGCTGCTGTTATCCTTCTTCCTTCAAATATTACTGTCTTCACTCTTGATTTTTCGGGTTCAGGCTTGTCTGGTGGTGAATATGTCAGCCTTGGTTGGCATGAGGTTTGTTGATTTTTCTTTCTTGGAAAATACTAGGCTGGCCTCTAGCATCTAAGATTAAGCTGCATTCAACCAATCTCTGTGGTTGGTGTATGACAGTCCAATCTGAAGGCATATTGTGGGCAGTTTAGATGCTAGGGCTTGGCCTAGCACTACTATGGATTTCTCACTTCAAGAGCTTCTGGAATTTTAATGTGTTTCAAACTATCTACCTGTCAGAAAGATGATCTTAAAGTTGTTGTGTCTTACCTAAGAAGCAACAAGCAGATTTCATGTATAGGTCTTTGGGGACGATCAATGGGTGCAGTCACAAGGTATTATTTGTTCTAATATTGTTTTGAGTATGTATTTTTGCTGTGTTCTTTTCTATTCTATTTTTTGTTTCATTTCTTGCCCTGATGTTCCTCAGATTTGATTTCTCTGTTACTCTCGGGAGTATTTTACACCAAGTGTCGGAGATGCTTATTGTAGGATAACAAGTGTCAGTTATTTGCTTTGAATAAAGAACTGATGCGCTCTTTACCTAATCGTAGTACTACTCACAGAAATGATAAAAATGACACTATCAGCCCAAACAAGAAGAAAAATGCTAATAACTCAACTACTAGCTCAACTCTGAAGAAACTTAAGTTGACATTAGTTAGGATCTAATGGATACTTGGATATGCTTGGACACCACAAACAACTTGTGCAATGACTGAAGTATAAGAGGAACTTTTTCTCATATGTCATGGTTATAATTGATGAAGAAGGTAATTGACTATTGTCAGTGATGCGGGAAAACTTTCAGGTCGAATAAAAATTTTGGGATCAAGTCTAGTTGGACGGTTCGTCAATGTGGACCCTGTAGAGGAAGAGGTTACGAAATGTACTTGTTTGAAAGGAAAGCTTCAGGTTAGCAAACTAAACACAAGATTTTTTTTTTTTTTTTTTCATTTTGAGTTGCAAAGAGGAAGCAGAGGAGGTACTTTGGCAGGAATGAAATAGTCTGTTCGCATGAGCTTATGTTGAGGAATGGGGAGATGGAATCCTCTCGTGGGTGCCATTAGAAATGTTGGAGAGGGTGCTAGAAGCCTGGTGAGGATCGTGGTCTATGGTATCACTTTTTTTTTTTTTGTTTTTTGATAAATGAGAATAGTTTTATTAACTCAAGTAACAACAATACAGTCAGCCTAGGAGGAGGCACGAGGTGTTACCACCCCCTAGGACTGAACCATAACCACTGAACATACACCAGCCTGAAGCACAATTATAAATTGGCCCAAAACAGATCTCCCCTTGACACCCCTTGCTTGGACAGAGAATCAGCCATTGCATTTGCTGATTTGCTGACCCACTGAAACCTGACTGACATATTTATTGTCAGCCATTTAACTTTCTTTAACAGATCCCTGTAGCCCCAACAAGCTGTTTCTGGACATGTCAACCAGCCCACTACTACCTTGGAATCCCCTTCTACTATCAAATTATTCACTCCAAGWTGAYTRGCCATCTGTATACCTTGTACCACTGCTAGTATCTCTGCCCTTACAGAATCACCAACACCCACTGGTCTTGAAAATAAAGACAACATGTTATTGTCTTTGTCTCAGGATCCCTGCTATTCTGGATGTCCCTGGGTTACCTTGTCAACTACCATTAAAATTCAATTTTACCCCTCCATCCGGTGGGGATTTCCATTCAGCTTGTGATTTGTTGTTTGTGGAGACTGTAGAAGCCACTGCTGCCCAATTTCTCCTGAAGTCGTCAAAGGAGTAATCTGCCAACAAGTGTGAAGATTTCAGCCACGAGACTGTCCTTGTCAATACGCATTCCTTAATTTCAGCAAGACTTTCCTTTTTTTGAAATATTCTAGCATTTCACTCCTCCCATAACGTCCATAAGGTAGTGGCTCTGAGACATTTCCACATTAGCTTCCCTCTTTTTGTCAATCTCCCAAAGGTAGCTGGAGTGAACAACAACTTTACTTCGGAAGGCAAGTTCCACCTGCACCCAAATAATTTTTTTTTGATCAATAACACTTCCATTAAATCATCAATAGAAGATTTACAAGAGGAAGACAAACACACTTATCTTCCAAGAGCAACAAAGGACCTCAAGAAAAGGAAAAAGCACTAAAGTTACAGCTTAGCCCAAAACGGTGAATCCCTTTCTACCCCTTGTTTAGCTAAACCATCAGCTAGGGAATTAGCCGATCTTTTAACCCAACATATCTTAACTTCCATCTCCTGCACCAGCCACTTAAATTTCCTCTTCTCATTACTGTACTTCCATAAGCCATTGTTATCTTTATTCAGCCACCCTATCACCACCTCTGAATCCCCTTCAATTATTAGTTTCCTGATGTTCAACTCCTTAGTTTTCTGGACTCCTTTCAATACTGCAAAGATCTCAGCTCTAAGGGAGTCACCCACTCCAATTGGGCCTGAGAATATGGTAGAAATGACCCCATTCTCATCCCTAAAAACACCCCCAATCCCCGGTTGTTCTGGATTTCCCCTACTACACCCATCAAAGTTTAATTTCAAGAATCCAACAGGTGGAGGGGTCTAAGACACATTCATTACTGACTTGGTCTGTGTGCAATTTGCAATTTCAGCCCACTTTCTCAACATGTCATCCACAGTGTAATCTGTGAATAGCTCCAAAGATTTCAGCCACTGTACARCCCTAATATGTATGATAGCCCTCAGATCTGYTGCTCCTCTCTCAACTTCTGAGAATATCCTGGAATTTCTTTCTTCCCAAAGTGTCCAACATACTGCAGCCCTTAGTCCTCTCCACATAGTCCTTCCTCTTTTTATCCGTCACTTGAAAAAAAGAAGGGGGAAAAAAGGCCCTGCAAGTCTGAAGGAGGATTCCAGCTACATCCAAATAGGGAGAAAGCCCAATCCCAAATTGACCTCGCAAGATAGCAAGATACCAGTAGGTGAAAACCAGTCTCCCCATCCGCTTTACAAAGAATACACCAATGAGGTGACAAGCAAGTATTGGGTCTCTTCTTTTGGAGTAGATCACTAATGTTGATTCTTTCTAGATAGGCTTCCCAACAAAAACTACCAACCCTATGAGGTATTGCTCTGCACCAAACTTCATCAACAAGGAAAGGGGGGAAAGTAGGACTGGTGGACTGACTTAAGACTTTGAAGAAGGAAACACAAGAAAAGATGCCATTAGGGGTAGGTATCCAAATTCTAGAATCCGCCCTAGTGGGGTCTAAGACAATGTTTTCAAGAAGTGCAGTAAGGCTTGAAATACTGTCGAAGTTTGAGTCCCTCAAATCCCTTCTTAGACCCAAGTTCCACCCAATCCTAGAAGTGGAAGAGGATGGGGTGGTGAAAGATGAGATTGGCTCATTTTTCAAATCAGATAGAGCATACAAAGAAGGAAACTGATCCTTTAGAGGGGCACTCCCCACCTAGGTTTGTTCCCAAAATTTTATGGAGTTACCGGAATTCAAATCATACCTGCACCCAAATAATGATACAGCCCAGTTCCAAAATGACAGCAAAAGAGCACGATATCAGCAAATGGTTACAGTCCTCACCCTTCACTTTACACATAAAGCACCAATTTGGTATCCCTCTTCATGCCCAATGTTTGTAAACATTTTGAGAAGTAGAAGATGCATGTGGAAGATTTAAGAATATCAATTTTAGAAATCAAACCTAGAAAAATTTAGTTGCAGTAAGAATTCTAATTGAAGTGGATGAAGTTCATTTGATTCCAACAGTGCTGGTTTTGAAATTTGCGGGAGAACAGTTCAGTTTGAGGATAGTGGTGGAAGTGTTCCTTTCAGATGGTTCTATTTTGGTTCTTCTCTGGATTTTGCACCAGGCCTAGAAATGGAGTGGGATTTGGAGAAACGGAAGATGAAAGGTCAGTGTCGAGAGATGGAAGATGAGGGTATTTTTGGAATTTTAAATTCATCGGGTTTGGAGGTGGATGATGTTATTAAGAGACATGTTGGGAATTGTTTTAATAGGGGGTATATGAAGAGTTGGGGATCGGGAAACTAACATTGTTGGGCTGAATCAGGCTTGTGCAGGGTCAGTAAATGGGCCTCTTTCTGAACCCCTTGATAACATTGGGATTCTGTTGCTGAATGGTGGAATGGGGAAGGATAAGAAGAGTTTACAAGAGATTCTGAACCCCGTAATAACGTTGGGATTCTGTTTCTCAATAGTCAGGGATCAGGCTTGCTTAAAAACAATCAGTTTTTGATGCAGTGATGTGGGGAGTTTGGGATGAAAGAAATAAACACATCTTTGAAAATAAATTTAGGCCCCTTGGAGAATTAATTTCTGATATAACTTACCTTTGTAACCTCTGGACAGTCAATTCAGATTTGTTTGAAGGAATCTCAATCACTGATCTCAACAGAGAGGTTCACTGCTTTCTCTTTCTTCCTCACCCTCATCAAACAATCCCGAGACAACTGGTTGTTCTCAGTGATGGAAAGAAGACTCTAAACTTTGATGGGAGTGCTCTAGGTAGTCCTGGTTTAGCTGGCATTGGAGACACAGTAAGGGATGAAAGGGGCAACATATGCTGGACTTTCAGTGGTCCAATTGGATTGGCTGGCTCCACAAAGGCTGAGGTGATGACTGCTCTCACTGGAATCAAAATAGTAAAAAATCTGGGAATTCAGAACCTAACAATTGCTGGTGACTCAGCAAATACCATAAAGTGGCCAAGAAACAAGGAGGGGGGACCTTGGAGACTGAGCCACTATTTGGCAGAGGCTAGGGGCTCTTTGGACTGCTTAAGTGCTACTTTAGTTTGGATTCCAAGGGAACAAAATCATATAGCAGATGGCTTAGCCAAGTGTGGGGTGTTTTTGGATCATTTGTATAGTGACAAGCTTCCTCCTCTGTAATCTCTTGGGGATCCTCCCCTTTTCTTTTGTACATCTTCTCATGTACTTGTTCTTTCCTTAATGAAATCTGGTTACCTTTCTCTCAAAAAAAAGTTTTAAGTTCAAAAGTATAGGGGAGTTTGTGGGTTTTGTTGTTTGAAGGTTGTTATTGGGGGTAGTTTTTTATTTTTTTATTTTGATCAGCAGTAGTTTTTTCTTTTCTTTGGGGTGATGTCTTACCACCTCTGTTGTATTTCTTCTTTCCTCTTAATGAGTTTTCGTTTTTATTGTCAAAAATTTGAGGAACTAGTCAATGTTTTATGGAACATAAATCTCTTGCAGATTTACTTGTTGCTTAAGAAATTCAATAATCAGAAAACATTGTCATTCAACAGTCTGTGCCCTAGTTTCTATTGCTATCTTGGTAGATTATCTGTGTTTTTGTTATAATTGTATACCATGTTGAAACTTTCTTTAGAATAATGCTTGAATGCCATGTCTGGTAAAATATTGAGTCTGGAGAAATCTAATCTTTTACCTGGTTACTATTACATAATTTTCTTTCCCTTCTTATACAAATGAAAGGCTTGCCTGATATTCTATCTGCAGAAATTTTACTTCCACTAACTCCTTGTTACAAATGAAATGCAGCCTTCTTTATGGTGCTGAAGACCCCTCCATAGCTGGAATGGTGTTGGACAGTGCCTTCTCCAACTTGTTTGATCTGATGATGGAACTTGTAGATGTTTACAAAATCAGGCTTCCTAAGTTCACAGTATGTCTCTCTCTCTCTCTCTCTCACACACACACACACATTTGAGAAAAACTTTTTTTTCTTTTGTTTTCATGCTTTTTTGTCTATTTTGTTATTGAAAAAAAGGTTGGGACTAAATGGATATTCATTGATAACTATTCTTTTTATGGTACACTGATGTAAAGGTGTCGTGTTGGCCATATAATATAATAACTGTGATAGGTTGAAAATATGTCTTGCTGGGTATCCCTTATTTCATAAGGTTATAATGTAGGTCATAATTTACTCATGCATGGCTGGTAACAAGACTGCTATAAGAGCAGAAATTCTAGCTTCATTACAGAGATTGAGATGTGTATTCATTATAATTCCAAAGGTTATGGGTGGAGGGAGAATCACGGGTTGCTATCAGCTAGATGAATGGAGAATGTGAGGGTCCATGGCTGATGTGACATTTTATAGGAGAATCTAAAGCACTTGCAGCTGGGGTGAATACCTCATTCACCTGGACCAGAGGATTGACTGGTTAACTGGTGCAGATAGTTTGGGAGGACAGACATATATTAATATTGGGTGTTCCCATTCCTTACGGGCTGATTATGATGTTCTGTTAAGGGGTTATTTTTGTTTTTTGGGGGGGACTTTTCAATGAAGACTGCATACAGCCTATTTTTATCTTCTATCCTTTTGCCACCTGTATCTTTTTCTATTATACTTCAAGGACTTCTGTTACTAATAATAATGGTGTTAAGTCATAGTTTACCTTTGGGTTTTGTAATCATTCATGGAGAGAGAGAGACGAGAGACGAGAGAGAGAGAGAGAGAGAGAGAGAGAGAGAGAGAGAGAAGAAGAAGAAGAAGAAGAAGAAGAGGAAGATATGATTGAGAGACAAAAACCAACCCCCTTCTGGCTGCCGCCAGTTTAATTATTTATATTAACTTAATATAAAAGGAATGGGAGATTACAAGTATGCCCCTGGTGGCACTCCCTAGAAACAAACTAATAAGAAAGAAAGAAACTAACTGACTGATAGCATCTTAACACTAACAGCAACTATAAAATAACAATTAAATAATCCTCACAACACTCCCCCTCAAGTTGGGCTGAATATGTTTATCATGCCCAGCTTGTCACATAACTCATTGTGCCGCGAGTATGGAAGCCCTTTTGTGAGGACATCAGCGAGTTGTTCCTTGGAGTTGACATAAGGGATGCA